>BQKN01057623.1:0-21373 GCA_022839385.1 Asparagus kiusianus | reverse complement strand
TAATAAGTTGTGGAATTACCTGAGCTAGGGAGAGCAATTTTTTGTTTGAGTCAATTATGAATGTTAAATATATATGTTTCTCCATCTGAGAGGGGAAATTGGTTTGGAGGGAAGTTCAAATAGACGGGAGAAGACAGCTGGGGGGGAATTATTTTACTATTTTATGTTTGAATTTAACCGCTTAAACGGGGTACTGTAATGGTTTGAACAGCTGAGGAACTTTGATTTTGTAATTTCCAGGTTTACTAGAATTATTGGAAAAAAGGTGAATATAAGGTAATATAATATTCTGTTTACTGTTTGTTTTAGGTTCTGCCTTTTATAGAAAGTAATTGATATGAGAAAATAGCCTAGCAACCCCAACTCCATATATATATATATATATATATATATATATATATATATATATATATATAATTTTTTGTTACTACACAAATATACACATGTAGCTAGATATAGCTTAGCTTGCCTATGCATTTCATATAATTCAAGGGTTTGATATTTTGCTGTTGTGCCAAAAGCTGTGTCGGGGAACCAAACCAAACGCCAATCCAAGAGAGCCAAATGAACTAAATATCAATGCACAAACAAAACACTAATTTTAACGTGGTTCGGCAAGTTGCCTACGTCACGGGGCAAGAAGGGGATGGGGTTTTCACTAATAGAGAAGAAGAGTACAAATTGAGATTACAAATCACTCGAATGAACAAACTAATCTCACCAACAAAACTCTTAATCTCTCCAAACAAAACCCTAACCAAAAGCTCAAAAAATACCTCTTTTTGTGCTCCAAATATCCCCCAATCAATGCTTAATCAAAGACCAATCAAAGCCTAAACAAAGCCAAAGAAACCCTAACAAATGTGTCTCTATTTATAACAAAACACAATCCTAAACTGATTGGGATTCTAAAAACGAGTCTGCCACACCCTGGTGTGGCACACACCACACCCATGGCAAACAGGGCAGATTCTGCCACACCAGGGTGTGGCAGACACCACACCCATGGCAGACAGGACAGATTCTGCCACACCCATGGCAGACACCACACCAGGGTGTGGTGGAGCCTGTTTTGCTTATTCTTCATGTTTTTTCTTAATTCATTCCTCAATTCCTTCGCCGTTTTCACAATTCTCCACATCGGTGAAGTTTTTCCAAAACTGAGTCGACACCAACCAAAACAAATGCCTCACTTATTACATCCAATACACCACGGCAACGGACTCATGACAACGGACTCCATCCACACAAGTCGAGACCCAAACGGGAGTGCGAACACTCACCTAAATGTTGGTATCTACTCACTAAATCGGCTGCATCAAAACTGACTACCTATGTATCCTCTTTCCCAAGGAATCAAACATTCACGTAGTTCACCAAAACGGTCTCCAAAGGCCCTCAAACAAATAGAAAAGTCTGCAACTCTTCCCCAATATCACCAACGGATCTGCAACTGATAGCGGCTCCAAACTGATACAAATCAAACACCTCCATCTGAGGTGAACCAATGGCCGTATCCAAATCATGTCCACCAGCTGCAACCGAATCCAAAACCAATCCATCATCTGCATCCGAAATCAAATGATTCCCAACCTGTGTCACCTCAGTTGGAATCCTAAATGACGCAGTATGATCTGGAGTATGTGGAATAAGTTCCACCCAACGTGAAGTAGCATCACCCTCCACCTGCTGTGATATCCAAATGACCTGATCAACACTCTCCACCTGTCGAGAGTCAAAAGTAACATTCCTGTTCAGAATAAAATCAGAAACTCCCAAACGATAATCAAATGAGCCTCCGAATCCCAAACACACAATCGGATCAAATCTCACATCTTCGATGTGACCAAATACCGGGTAACCAAATATCCGACGCCGACCAAAATCTAAAGCAGCTCCACCAGATCCAATAACTCCTAATGCAGCAGTCGGCGACCTATGACTAAGATGACCCAAATACGTCGAAGCTCCAGAACCAATGCTCGACAACCAACGCCGATCCTCCTCCAGAAAGGAACAACCCATCGAAACTGTCATCTCATCTTGTCGCCCCAAAGTCTCCACACCAATGAAGTGTCTCCTATTGCCGTGAGCTCAGAATAAACGTAAGAAAAGACCCCTACCAAAGCTAGAACAACGAGTTACCTTTCTGTCAATACACTTCTTCCAATTGTTATTGACTTCTAAGACTTTACACCAACAGGAACTGGTCGCGACCCAATAATGCCTAGAACAATCAGCAACTGTGGAAACTACAAAATGATTACCTCCCAATGATGTCTCTTTGGAAGGCCCCCAAATACCTAACTGAACACCTTCTAAAAGATCCCTCGCTCGATGGATAGGAGTGCCAAACTCCACCTCGGTCTTGCTCATCCCAATGTGCTCAAAGGACTTCCATCTGCAGGTCAAAGCACTCCTCAACAACCTATGCACAGCATCATCAATCAAATACCCTAGCACCAAACAACGCCACAATCTAGCCAAATCCAATGAAGTCGTCAGAGCTCTATCAATCACCGTGCTCCTAAGCAAATAGTATAAGTTACTCTTTCTGACGCCCTTCATCACAATCATGGATCCAAATGTAACCTTCAAGCGTGCATCCGCCAAGGTCACCCTATAGCCTGATGCCTCCAAAGCTCCAAGTAAAATGATGTTCTTCTTCAACTGAGGAACGAACCTCACTCCAACCAACTCCTGAATCACCCCGTCACTCATCCTGATCCGAACGGTACCGATATCACCAATAGAGCATTTGTGATCATTCCCTATGAGCACGAAATCCCCTCTTTCCAACTCCTGAAAGCTGGAGAACCAATCCCTCCTATGACAAATATGGTATGTAGCGCTCGAATCCAACATCCACTCTGTAGAGTAGGCAACACAAACTGACGGCAGTGCAGATAATGAGTAGCCCAAAGAATATGAATCTGAATCGTTGCCACTAGCCTTGACAACATTCACCTCTGAAGCTTGAATAGCTTTCCTCTTATTCTTCCCGGCTTGATCATTCAACTTTGGGCATTCAGCTTTCCAATGTCCATCTTCTTTACAAAGAGCACACTGATTCCTACGAATTCCAAGATGTGCTCCTCTAGAATGTGACCTTCTACCTCGGTTTGGACCCTTTGCTCTTGCAACCAATGCCTCCGCTACCGGCTCAATAGAAGTCTCCTTGTGTCCTTCTTCCTAAGTTGGTAATTCACTAATGCAGCGGTGACCTCACTATATGAAAGAGATGCCTTCTCATTAATAAGAGTAAGGACAAACGTCTCATATTCCTCACTGGGCAAGGAACTTAATAATAGCAACGCCTTGTCCTCATCTTCAACAATGACATCTACATTCGCCAAATCTGTAAGAAGCTTCGTATAGTGGTTCATGTGATCACTACTGGATGTCCCCTTCTTCAATTGGAAGCGATAAAGCCTCCTCTTCAAATGCAAGCGGTTTTCAACGCTCTTCGTCAAGTACTTGCTCTCTAGGACCTCCCAAATCTTCTTCGCAGAAGTCTCATTCATCACATCATATTTTAGATCTTGAGTGAGACAAGACCTAATCACACCACACGCTGTCTGATTCATCTTTTTCCAAAACTTCTCATCGATGTCGTCCGGTTTTCCGTCCAACTCCAACATATCTTCCAAATTCTGTGCATTGAGCGCATCCAAGACTTCGCATCGCCAAAGTCCAAAATTATTAGTGTCATTAAACTTCTCCACGTTAATCTTCATCGAGTGGATACTCAAACTTTGGACAGTCTTCACACCTGAAGAACTACCCTCAACTCCCTCTTTCTCGGTCATAATCCTCAACACACCAACAACCAATGCAGAAACAAACGAAGAATAGATCCAAAACTGAGAAAAGAAAGAAGCTAGCTTTACCGAAAAGATCACACCTTTCTCACCAACTGAAACCCTAGACGAGCTTCCCAAATCGATCTACTTCTCCAAACAGCCCAAGCGTAGCCCGAGCTCTGATATCAAATTGTTATGCCAAAAGCTGTATCGAGGAACCAAACCAAACGCCAATCCAAGAGAGCCAAACGAACTAAATATCAATGCACAAACAAAACACTAATTTTAACGTGGTTCGGCAAGTTGCCTACGTCACGGGGCAAGAAGGGGATGGGGTTTTCACTAATAGAGAAGAAGAGTACAAATTGAGATTACAAATCACTCGAATGAACAAACTAATCTCACCAACAAAACTCTTAATCTCTCCAAACAAAACCCTAACCAAAAGCTCAAAAAATACCTCTTTTTGTGCTCCAAATATCCCTCAATCAATGCTTAATCAAAGACCAATCAAAGCCTAAACAAAGCCAAAGAAACCCTAACAAATGTGTCTCTATTTATAACAAAACACAATCCTAAACTGATTGGGATTCTAAAAACGAGTCTGCCACACCCTTGGTGTGGCACACACCACACCCATGGCAAACAGAACAGATTCTGCCACACACTGGTGTGGCAGACACCACACTCATGACAGACGGGGCAGATTCTGCCACACCCATGGCATACACCACACCAGGGTGTGGTGGAGCCTGTTTTGCTTATTCTTCATGTTTTTTCTCAATTCCTTTTTCAATTCCTTCGCCGTTTTCACAGTTACTTCATACAGTTTGCTAGTTTCTTGCTGATGTTACATTTATTAAAGCCATCAGTTATGATTTGGGTATGTTAATGATCTGCAATAGCTTTAACAGTCTAAATGTGTATCACGTCTCATTTTATGTTTACTCGTTAATTTATATGTTAAAGGGTCATCATCAACTTTAGTTATTGCCACAAATGGTATTGATTTTCATTGTTAACTAATTAGAATAATCCAATCAAGAAACCAAACAAAAATGGTTGTAGCAATTACTAAACTTGAATTTGATGAGATTAGGACGTAATGTGAGCTCAGTATGTAGGATTTTTCAATTTTAATAACAATATTTGTACAATGTGAAGATGTGTTGGAGGCAAAGGACTGTTCGTTTATGGACTATCTTTCAATTCTTAAACATCAAATGGTCGGCGTTAGTGGCCGACCAAGACCCTGTAGTACCTAATTTTCTAAACATATAGATTTTTCTTTTGTCATGTTCTAGCTCCTTTTTTTCTTTGATGATCCATAACGAAAATTTCCATGATATAAATATATATGTTGCTTATTTATTGTGTGGAAAAATCCGGACCACCCTTGAAGTTAACTGGCCTTAAACACAAATTTAGAATCAAATTAACCAAACGTTTAGATGTTGACCTAATTACTTTTGTTTAGAGGCAGTTTTGTTCGCTTATTTTCTATGAAAACTCATGGAGAAGGGTCTGACATGGGCACGATAGCAACCAAATACAAAAAAGAAATCCTATTACTTAGTTTGGTTCAATCGTTTTTACAGAATGGTGTTTATATGAATTAGTGAAAGTGTGTGGATTTTGTAGAAAGTAGATTTCTCTTGTTTTGAATGGAAAATGGTAGAAACCTAACACATCTAAGGGGCTGTTCGTTTCGCAATTTTTTTTGGGAAATCAAAGAATAGGAAACCTATTTCCTATAATAATTGTTTTGAGGTTGTTTGGTTGGTTTAAAAAAGAAGGAAATTATAGAATAGGAGATGAGATGAGATGAGTTGTCACCTTATTATTGGATGATGTGAGTGATTTTTTAAAAAAAAATTGTTTTGAGGTTGTTTGGTTGGTTAAAAAATAAGGAAATGAATTGGAATTATATTATTGGATGATGTTTTGAGGTTGTTTGTGTTTGGTTCGTTTTTAAAAATAAGAAAATAGATGAGATGAGATGAGTTGGAGGCATATTATTGGATGATGTGACACATACTTAAGGAAATAAATTTCTTTTTTTTTTTTTGAGGAAATGGATGGAAGTGAAGGTTTAATGAGATGAGACGAGTTGTCACAATATTATTGGATGGTGTGTGTAATTTTTAAAAATGGGATAAGATGAGTTGTAATGAGTTGGATGATGTGACATATTTCTTGTGTTTGGTTTATTTTTAAAGGTAAGAAAGGAGATGAAATGAGATGAGTTGGAAGATAAAAAATAATATTTTATTAGATGTTGTGAGTGAGTTTTAGGGATGGAAATGAATAAAAATATTATTTTATTGATTTCCTTATACCGATTTCATTTTCTTGGTTTTTAGGAAACCAACCAAACGGGTCCTAATATTCCATTAAAAAAACATGCCAATTTGTTTTCTCCCCTATTTTGCATGTGATACCTGGTTTCATTTCGTATAATCTTGCTTCCAAACAAACTGGAGATCTTCGTGGAAGTATGTTTCCACACATGCATTGACGTCCAACCAAACAAAAAACCCTTTTTTCCTTGAAACCAAGGAAAATCTATGGAAAAGAGTATTTACAATGGAAAAAAGGTTTTCGATAATTTTAGGAAATGAACCAAGCAGACTCTTAAGTTCATCACTATTTTTTAGGTTCTATATGCACAGCACTATCCATCTATGTGCCGGACCAAAAGTAAATTCTGTTGAATAGCAGGTTATTAGGCCAAACAAGATTTCTAGTCTGTTTTGATTTAGTTTTAGAACTGTTGGATTCCAAGTCTGTTTTGATTATTGAGATTCCTAGTCTATTTTGGTTTTGGTTTAGAATTATTGGATTCCTAATCTGTTTTAGTTTTAGGGTTTCTATATACATAGAACGTTTTGTAAGAGAAATCAGAGAAAAAAGGAGGTTTTTTAGCACTTTGAGAGGGAGATTATTGTGGGGGAGTGAGAGATTGTTGGTTAGGATTATTTTGAGTGTTTAAGAGAGTTGTAACTCATTGTATTTCTCCTTCATATAGTAAAATCTTCCCATCTTCTCCCCGTGGACGTTGACAACTTGCTGAACCATGTAAATTCCTGTGTTTGTGATTGGTTTGTGCCGTTCTTTTGGTGAATTGCACTCGTTGGTTGTTCTCCTATCATTGCTCTACAACTCGTTTGGTTTGTGCACACACTTCCACCGACGCACAACAATTGGTATCAGAGCTCTAGGGTTTCAGACCTAGGGTTTGTTTTGGGTGGAGGAAAATTCGTTGTTGGAAGCTTGAATCTTGGAGATCTAGGCTTCAGTGGAGATAGCATTGCGGAGTTGCTAGTTGGAGATCTTGCCTTCCTCTTGTGGTTGGGAGTTCATGTTGGAATCCAATCTAGGGTTCAAGTTGGGTAATTTCTAAATTCTATCAGTTGTTTGAATTTTCTCTACAAATTAGAGTTAGCAAGCAATGACAGGAGATAGTGGTGAAAGCAGCAAGGGTACGGTAAGTACAGTTCATGTTGCACTTCAGAATATGAAGATAAGTATTGTGAAGTATGACAGTAAGATTAATTTTGGGTTATAGATGAGTGATGTGTAGGATGCTTTGAATGCTCAGAACTTAGATGAGACTATCATGGTCCATGAGAGGCCACCGAAGTATGATGAGGCGACATGGAACAAGATGGATCAAAGTGTTTGCGGGGTAATAAAATCTTGTTTAAAACAAGAGTTGAAGTATGATGTGATCGGTGTGACATCTGCGCTAAAGATGTGAGAGATTCTCAACAACAAATATCTTACGAAGAGTGTTGAGAACCGGATGCACTTGCTGCGAAGATTGTTTAGATTCCAGATGTCCAGGGATACCTCACTTGCAGATCATGTGAATAACTACACAGAGTTATTGTCGGACTTAGCGAATGTGAATGAGAAGATATCGGATGAGTACAATATGATTGTTTTATTAGGCTCCTTACTCGATGAGGAGTATGATACATTCGTGCTCACTTTGTTGAATGATAGATCTTCCATCACATATAATAAAGTGACTAATGTGTTGACGAATTTCGACTTGAGGAGGAAGGATAAAGAATCTTCTAGAGCTAGCATTTTAGGAGAGGCCTTGTCGACGAGAGGTAGGAGTCCCTATCCGATAGGTGGCAACAAAGGTGGATCAAAGTCAAGAGGCCACTACTAATTAGCGAAGAACTAGTGTACTTTCTGCAAAGAACAATGATATTGGAAGAGAGATTGCCCGAAGCTCAGAGAGAAGAAGAACAGCAAGAAGAAGAGCCCGAAGACTAGCGAGGTGAATGTTGCTAAGAGTGGTAACGATTCAGATGATTCATGCTTTTCTCTATTGATTACTCCAGAGGTTAACCATGCTGATGCATCAGATTGGATGCTGGATTCTGGTGCTACTTATCATGTGACTCCCTGATGAGATTAGTTCGCATCTTTCGAGAAGCTCGATGGGGGTGTGGTGGTCATGGGAAACGACCAGTCCTGTGACATTTGTAGGACAGGTACCGTCAAGATTTGGATGCACGACGGAGTTGTTCGTGAGTTGAATAAAGTGAGATTTGTTCTTCAGCTGAAGAAGAATCTTATTTTCGTTGGAGCTTTGGAGGTAAAGAGATTCAATGTGACTCTTGAGAGTGTTGTAGCAAAAGTTACTAAGTGATCTTTGGTAATGATGAAGATAGTCCATAGTAGGAATCTATATTATCTAAAGGGAAGCACCGAGATTGGCCAGGTAGCTTCAGCGGTTTTAGAGATGGATACTATCAGACTTTGGCACTACAAATTAGGACACACATGTGAAAAGTCACTGCAGACGTTGTGCAAGCAGGGGCTATTGAAGGGAGCTAATAGTGGAAAATTTGAATTTTGTGAGCATTGTATTATTGGCAAGAAGACTAAAGCGAAGTTTGGGATAGCCATTCATAGGATGACATGCATCTTTGACTATGTGCACACGGATGTTTGGGGTCCCACCAAGACGACATCACTTGGTGGTCAATATTGGTTCGTCGCGTTTGTAGATGACTATTCTAGGTGTTGTTGGGAGTACATTATGGCAAAGAAGAGTGAAGTCCTAGAGATATTTGTGGAGTGGAAGAGAAAATTAGAACTGTAGACAGGGAGAAAGATCAAGATGTTGAGATCCGACAATAGTGGCGAGTACACTTCAGACCCCTTTTAGCAACTATGTTGAGACGAGGGTATAGAGAGGCACTTCACAGTTAGTCATATACTACAGCAAAATGGAGTGGCAGAGAGATTGAATCGGTCTTTACTAGAGAATGTCTGATGTTTGTTATCGCAGAGTGGTTTAGAGAAGATCTTTTGGGCTGAGGCACTTTTATATACAAGTCACCTCATTAATAGACGCCTTTATCTGTAATTGAGGGAAAAACCCTTATGGAGATATGGTCGGGACAGCCAGCACACGACTATGATCAGCTCAAGGTATGTGGGTGCCCTGTATTTTATCATGTCATAACTGATAAATTGGAACCTCGAGCTAGGAAGGTCATATTTGTGAGATTCAAGCGTGGTGTGAAAGGATACAAGCTTTGGGATCCAGTTTAAAAAAATATTTTGCTGAGTAGAGACATCACATTCAATGAGGCTTCGCTCTTGAATCCTACCATCTCTCATCAGATGGAAAGTACCCCGGCAGAGGAGATATTACAGGTGGTGGAGATTGATGTAGCTCCACAGAGTCCATATGGGATCGTATCAATTAGAGTACCGACTGAGGTAATGTCAGGCAAGCATGGTGATAATTGGAGAATATAGGTACGACAGAGCAGGATCAGGGACCGACGGCTCAGGTTTAGGATTCGATTACAGTTCGGAGATCGAAAAGAGACATACGGTTACCAGCGAGGAATACAGACACAATTGTTGCATATGCACTTCCAGTGGAGAGTGTCGACGAGATGGTTCCTACTACATTTAGAGATGCTGAGCAGAGTTCAGAGGCTGATTTGTGGCAGGAGGCTATGCAGGAGGAGATGAAGTCTCTTCACAGGAATGACACATGGGAGCTTGTTGAGCTTCCAAAGGAGCGGAAGGCTATTGGTTACAAATGGGTGTATACAAAGAAGGAGGGTATTCAGGACACTCCAGTGAGGTTCAAAGCTAGATTAGTAGCGAAGGGTTATGCACAGGAAGAAAGCATTGACTACAATGAAGTCTTTTCTCCAGTGGTGAAACACTCTTCGATTCGGATCTTGCTAGCTTTGGTGGCACAGTATGGTTTGGAATTGGATCAGTTGGATGTGAAAATAGCTTTTTTTCATGGTGATCTTGATGAAGAAATTTATATAACTCAGATATTAGGGTTTCGAGCTGCAGGAAAGGAGAAATTGGTGTGTAGAAGCTTGTTACAGATTCGTGCTTGTTGAGGCCATTTAGAGGAACTACGTGCGGCTTGATCATATTGGAGTGGGGGTACGTAGGCAATCATATTGGTGTAGCCAGATTTAGAGAGAGGACACATTGGTGCTCTTGTTGATATCGGCTCAGTTTTGGAAACACTTCACCGAGGTGGAGAATTGTTGGATAGCAGGTTATTGGGCCAAACAGGATTCCTAGTCTGTTTTGGTTTTGGTTTTAGAATTGTTTGGATTCGTAGTCTGTTTTGGTTATTGGGATTCCTAGTCTATTTTGGTTTTGGTTTTAGAACTGTTGGATTCCTAGTCTGTTTTGGTTTTAGGGTTTCTATCTATATGAAACGTTTTATAAGAGAAATCAGAGAGAAAAGGAGGTATTTTTAGCACTTTGAGAGGGAGTGAGAGATTATTGGTTAGGGTTATTTTGAGTGTTTGAGGGAGTTGTAACCCGTAGTATTTCTCCTCCATATGGTGAAATCTCCACATCCTCTCCTCGTGGAAGGAGGCAACTTGCCGAACCACGTAAATCTCTGTGTTTGTGATTGATTTGTGCCGTTCTTTGGTGAATTGCACTCGTTGGTTGTTCTCCTCTAATTGCTCGACGACTCGTTTGGTTTGTGCGCATGCTTCCGCCGACGCGCAACAAATTCTCCTCCTTACCCTTCTTAAAATATCCCTTCTACAATCACTAACTTTAACTTGGGAAAATCTCTTTTGTGCGTCAATATCTCAACTCACTAATCGCAAATCACACTAGTTCTAACTCGAAACTAGATTAAAGCCTAAAGATATAACTTTTCCCTAACTTTCATCCAAATTCTCGTGCATTCTCCAATATCCATACATAGCAAAAGTACCTAACCTTACATTAAAAAAATATGAGACACATTCCTCCAAAAGGAAAGTCATATAGGTATCAAAGACCAACTATGCAACAGTTAAATCTTGATGAGGTACTGAAAAGATCCCACACGCATCTCTTGCCGACGAAGAATTGTGAGCGTCTACTTTTAGAGAACAAGATGTTGGCTCACCAATAATGTCACGTTTGCTCTCTTACATAAAGAAAAGCAAAACACATTTATCTTCATCCACATGAGAATGTAGCAGACAACAGACACTATTATACCGACAACTACATCATTTTGGAAAGTTAAAAGTTTGCTTTGGTTGTTATGGGTCCTATTCCTATTCCTTCAAGCACCAAAAGAGCACATGCGGTAGTTCAGAAATTTCAATTAGATTTGTGTCGAGAAAATTAAAAGTTATTCGTGTTTGATGATATCGGGGTTAACTCTTTTAATTTCCAGTGGGGAGTTGCATGTGAAACAAATTAGAGACGTACATCTAAATGTTATCTAACTACACTTTAGGGTGACGGTGACCCAAGGAATCAGATGTAATTTGTCAAGATAAGGACGGAGAACAAGGTTGAGCCAAGATTTAAATGCTATTTGGCAAAAATTGGACAAGGACTTAAACCGGTTCTTGTTAGTTCAAATTAAATTAATTCTGGCTTTAAACTAGTTCTATATACTTTGTTTTCAGCGTACGTACTCCAGACCAGACAAATTAAACTAGTTAGGCCAAAATTGGTTTAGGAGTGTTGCCAATTTGATAGCACAGTAGCCATATATTTTTAGAGGCATTAATATTTTCTGATTTCCAATAACTTTATTAATTTGTCTGTAGAATATATAACTACTTTTATTAGAACTAAATTAATGGATATGGAGTGTTTTGGTTTCAGTTCATGAGATGGTAAATAGGACATCTTCTCCGGATTTGTATAAAGGACCCATGTTATCTTCGCCTAGCATATATGCGCCAGCGTACGTTAGCATCCGAGCTCAAACTACACGTTCGTAGTAACTACATATCAAACTTTGAAGTAAGACAACAACAACAAAAAAAACCCATTTTAAAAATAATGTTTTAATAGGTACATTTGGACGGTACCCGCTACGCACTCCTAACATAGCTTGTTCCAACCAGTAAAAAATGATGTTAGTTTGTTTGGCATGGAAAACAAGACTCTAGAAATATACTCCTATCAATTTCCTCAATAAACTTGGGAAACAAAAGTATCAAAGTAACAAAAGTACCAAAAGCAAGTTTAAAATTGATTTCTCATCCAATTTTAGATCTTTGATATGAAAAATTGGGCTTGGAAAAATTCCTATGTGACATTGGGTTTTCAAAACCTGGTTTCTCTCCAAAATAAAACGAAAAAGAACATTAGGAAAAATATGGCCCAGCTCTTAAATCCTATATGGCAAAGGCCCAATTACCTCAAAGATCAATTTCTTAGGCTGGCCCTGCTTGAAAACAGCGTAAATTAAGGGGCGTTATTGGTTGAGACAAGTTAGGGCTGAGTAGGATAATTGTTCCAATAAAATAATTTTATCTATTTGGGATATTTTGAGTGGTGTAAAATGAGACAATTTAGAATAATGGGACAATTTGAAGCTTTGATTTGATAATTCATGTGGGATAATTGATGATGTGGTATCTTATTAAAGTACAATATTTATCTATCAATTAAGTCTAAATTAATTTATCTAATTGGTTAAGTATATTATTTGGTATGTTATTATAATATAATATATTATTTTACTGTATACTAAACTATAATATAATATATTATAATTACTAATTAATTATAACTATATTTAATGTTATTAATTAATATTATATAATATATTATAATAATATGGTATATTATATAATAATTGATATAATATACAAACAATATATTTAATATAGTATTTCAATAATATAATATTTAATCAAATATAAAAAAATTTAATTTAATATAATATTATTTAAAATATTATATTTTTATTATAAATATAATATTTTTTTATGATAATTACTATAATTTAAATAGAATAACTATGACATGACTCCTTATTAAAATATTTATAATAAACGTAATATACTATTAGTATGTTCAATATTATTAAATAATATATTATATTATATTAATTTTATTAAAAATATAATATTTTATTTTATTTTATGATAATTATTATTATTTAAATAGAATAATTTATGACATAACTCCTTATTAAAATATTTATAATAACCGTAATATACTATTAATATGTTCAATATTATTAATTAAATAATATATTAATTTTATATATTATCGTACTTTACTATATAGTAATTTATTATAATTTTTATTATAGTAATAAAATATATTAATTAATATAATAAAGTATAATAGAAAATACTAAATTATTATATAAAAAATTATATTATAATATAGTTAATATATTATTATATTAAATATATAAACACTATATTATAATATAATATTTTATGTCATAAAAATACTGTAATAATATTTTTATTCTTATTAATAAAATATATACTAAATAATATAAAGTAATATTATAATAATATAATACTAATATTATAATATATGAAATATTATTAACCAATATGTAATAATGATATATAATAATGTTATATTAGATAATATTATATAATATTTTATTATCTTACGTTAAAATAGAATTTTATAATATAATATAATTAAGATATATTATATATTATAATATAATTAATATATATAAGATATTTATAAATTAGTACTTTAAAATTATCACGCTTACCACATAATTGTCCCAAAGTTAAGAATGAGATGATTTTTGGAGGTTGAGACAAAAAATTTGTATAGAAGTGGAATAATTTTGGAATAAGTGGGGGATAATTGTCCCAATCTCATTGTCCCCATGAATAACACCTTTTAAAATAAAATCTCAATCTCATTGTCCTAATGAATAACATTATAAAGTAAAGTCCCTAAAACTATCCTACTTACCGCAAAATTACACCAACAAATAACCCCCCAAAGCAAACAATTGTACTTAGTTGACAAACTCCATTCTTACCGGATTAGTTGATTAAAACAAAAGAAAAGCAATTGGTCTGTAGCGGTTGGAATAACTGGTGAACTACATGGACTTTGGAACTTTAATGGGACAATAATGCCACGTGATTATCAAGATTTAAATGAAATTAAATGAGAACGGGAGAGTAATGTTGTGTCTCTTATCAAGCTTGGGTAACACTTTTAGAGGACCATCACTTACTAAATTCAGACTAGTAACTTTCTCCCACGGTCCGTAGGGAATCAATGAGAAGATTCCATCTACTAAGTGATGGTCCTCTAAAAAGCCTGAATTTAGTACTAAACAACAAATGGATCAACTATCGGATCATACAAATCGAGATAGCTTTTTTCTTATTATTTAGATAAAGGGAACTTCTAATGGATCAGGATATACGATGATCCACAAGAATAAAATTGAAAGAAATATGTGTCAATTAGTAATTTAGCTAATAAATTTATGGATATTTAAATTCTACATTTGATTTAGAAATCATATCTACTCCTCTATACTTAAAAGAATACTTAAAAGGAGAATCAAAAGAATTACTGTTCATGATACAGTAAATGCAACAGTAAATATTGTTGCATGAATAGTAAACCAAATCTGCTCCTCCGTACTTGAAATTACTACTCATGCTACAGTATTTTATTGTATCTTAAACGATAAAGCAAATCAAATATATTAAATTTTGGATTTTTTCTTTAAGTATAGAGGAGTAAATATGATTTCTAAATCAAATATAATAAAACTTGGATCTTTTTTAAGATAGAGGAGTAGATATGATTTCTAATTTAAGTATACAATAATTAAATCAAATATATTAAAACTTAGAGGGAGGCAAGTTGAAAGTGCAATGCTTAAAAAAATAGGAGGTAGAGGTGCATTCGGTCCGGATACAGCTCGGATATGATGCTTACCATACCCATCTCGGATACGGATACAGATATACCTCAGTAAAGAAAATTTATATCCATATCTGCCAAAATCGGATATGGTTATGGATATAGATGCGGATATATAAACGGATATGCATGCAGATACAAAAAAGATATGAGAAAACTAGATAGTATTAAGAAAAATATAGTTCATGTGATACAAAATAGTTCGTTAATATGCTCTTTATGATTGAAAAGCTAAGATTAAACATCTTGATCATCAAAATTAACCACAAATCCATAATCTAAGAATCAAAACTATCATAAGAGTATGACCAATATGTATTCGGATATTTCGGATACGAATACAGATATTTTACTACAAAACCATATTCGTAACCATATCCTATCGGTTATAGATTTGAATAATCATATTTGTATCCTAACGAATACGATTACGGATATTTCCTAGAATACGGATACGGTTGAGCACCCCTAATAAGAGGTCGTGTTTTGCACGGGGTGCACACTAGTAGTTTCTACGTCAAAATTTTCTAGAGCCACATAGTTTTTTGCCCCTTTTCAAATTCTGCAAGACAACTCAATGACTCTCTAATTAAAGAACTCTAGGTCAGTCACTATTCTTCACTTTTGTGAGTATTTGAATAGAAAGTTGTTGCATAGTTAATCATTTAGACTGTCATTTTTACTAAACCAAGGAAAGATGATTAGAAATCATTTTAGACTACATTCTAAAAATTGAAATAAGTAGGAATGCAAAGTTGAGAAGTGAAAATCACATTATTAAACAATTGATAATGAACCTTCTTCATGTGTAAAGGCACAACAATTAACTTCATTGAGTTGTTTTTCTTTCTTTTCTTTTTATTGGACAAAAATGGAGTTTCAAACTCTCCATCTCAAACTCCGTCTTACAGCTCAGCCGCTTCAAGAAGATTAGATAAACAAAACCAATTACTTCAATTATTCGATTAATAAGTTTCTTGGCCCATTCTTACGTAGAATGGCATGTAGTCGGTCCCCTCCAATATCCCATACAATTTATAGATCAAAAATTGGTATAATGTAAGTGTATTCAATTAGTTCAAGCATTATATTGGAAAAACTAATATGGGGAGGGCCTAAAGAAGAGAAATAAAAATATATGCAGTACCGGAGTATTGAGACACGCCCATGTCATGCTAAAAGTATGAAAAACTAATTGATCAGAATACACCTATCGCATGAAAGCCAATCATGCAAAGAATAGACATAGACAAAATATCACGAGATTATTATTATTGTAACAAGTGTAATTTTTTTCGTTTTATTTTCTTTGTGTCCTGTTAGTTAACAACAATTACAGTTAGAAAAAAAATTTACGGGATTACTATTATTGTAACAAGTGTAATTTTTTCGTTATATTTCCTTTGAGTCCTGTTAACGACAATTACACCTATTCACGCCCAAGCCCATTTTTACATCCCAACTAGAGTAAAGAGCCCGTGTAAAAACGAATTATCAACCAGTTTTCTGAAGTTTGATTATGCTCTTCTTTTGCATCACAATTGACAGTGGAGAATGAATATAGCATGCAAACGGGCAATTAATGCAGATCAATTATTGAAACCACACAGTTCTAATGAGCAAAATTAAAATAAAAAACACATCGTCAACTAATCACCTTTGAGATTTGAATGAAATGGAGAATGAGAGAGTAGTGTCAGTCCCTTTCTTGAAGGATAACTTGAGACTTGGGAGTATATATATGAGGTCAATGGAGAGATATTATGCAGCTTTTTGAAAGGGACCAAATAAGTTAGGGCATGGAGAATGAATCAAAAACACCATTTAATTAGCATATATGAAAGCCATTGAAGGCAAGTAACCAATGAAAACATTCTATCTATTATGCGATACGGGACGCATAACAAGCAAATCCATGGAGAAGTGGGACCTTCACGAGTCAAATATGATGAATTATTTACTTGTCCGTAAAGAAATAATCATATCTTCTAATTTGAAAGGTAGAATCTGACATGTTATATATGAAAATCGCCTAATCAACGAGACAAAATGATCCAGATTTATAGATTACTAAAACCACATCAGTATCATTAGTTTTTACAAAAATTCAGAAATAATCAATATTTTATTTATTTTTGTAATAAAGTTGGAGTCTATTTAGATTAGAAAACAAATTCAATTCTGATTTATGTTTGACTAATTTGTTTCCTATATTTTAAGGATTCTTTTTAGAGTAGTATTTGATACTTTCTATTTCTTTGTAATTCTAATTTTATTAGGAATTTAGTTTATTTTTTCTATTTAAGAAGAGATATGTAATCCCAAAATTATTAGATAACTTTTCATCAATAAAAATTCCTCTTTATTATATTTTCTTCGTGGATTCGAAATTCTGCATGAATTCGAAATCTGTGTGAATACATCATTGGTGTATTCCGAGATTTATTACTTACACGCTGCTTTAAAGATGTATCGATTGCCACAAACTTATGAATTAACATTCACACATCACTTTAGGAGAAGTAATCAAATAATAGAGATTTTATGGTCTTGTTCCCCAAGTATTAGTTCAGTTGGTGCCGCCTTCTAGGACCAATTACTGTCAAGATTCCTCCCGAAAGCAGGACCAGGGATCTTACTGGCAATCACTTGCCTCAACTCAAATTTATTTGATCTAGTTGTTACTATTACATAGAAGCTGTTAATATCAATGATTTATTTGATCTAGTTGTTACTGTTACTAACAGGATCAGAAAACATGTTGCTTTATTTGATCTAGTTACTATTACATGGAAGCCGTTAATATCATTGATACTTAATTAGATAAATTTTTAAAATAGGCCCTCTTGGAAAAAAAATATTCACCAATTTCGACATAGTTGCGACTTCTTTGTCAAATTCAACCTAGTGTCACTCACGTCAGCAACGTGGGCTGAAACTGGTCGAATTTGCAAAAATTTTCTATGAACTCCACAGAATTTAGAATCCCATATAGTATAGTAGAGAGTTAAACTATTCAGGATTCTCAATCTTGTAGAGTTTAGCACTCTACTAAACTTCGCGGGATTGGGAATCCCGTGGAGTTTATCACATACAAACTCCATGGGGTTCCCAATCTTATGGAGTGTACTTGTCAATACAGACTCTCCACGGGCACTCCACAGGATTGAGAGTCCCATGGAGTTGCAGACTCACTCCAACAGCAACTTGCTTTTTGTCCTATCTTTCATATCCTGTGACATATATACAATCTCAATATATACATGAAAATCCAGCCACCTATATACACAAAAATATAGCCAACCACATATACACAAAAATCCAACCACATATATCCAAAAAATCCAATCACATAAATACACGAAAATCCATCCGCACAAGTAATTTTTTCAAACAATCCAACCATATATATTAACAAAACTTCCACAATCACAAAATAAACTATCATATCATATAAAAAATCGTATGCATACCAGCACTCCTATCCTCCTCTCTCTCTCTCTCTCTCTCTCTCTCTCTCTCTCTTACGCCTCCCCCACCCCCACCCCCACCCCCCACGACGTTTGTGAACATGAGCCTTGATGATCTCACTATCTGGTTGTGTATGATGCTATGTAGCGGGTGGATCATCCTCATTAGGTGGAGCATGCTAAGAAGTACTAGCTCCATCATCACACGCCTTAGAAGAGCTCACCTTATGTTTTCACATGTACACCTTTATGAATTCAAGTGTCTTGTCCTCATGGCCTACAAACTCGTCAACGTAATTTCTATAGAATACATTGACTATCATCCGTTCTTGTTGAATATTGTTAGTATTTTTGGATCCTGAATCTTAGCAATGCTCTCATTTATATCTTCTTCAATATCGTCAAATGCATGGACTTGCATTTTAATCAGAAGATAAACAAGTTAGCAAGTCATATGATTTCAAAAAAAGAGTATTGTTTTCGCTTGAGTTTAAAAACTAACATAATCTCTCTCGACCATGGCCCACGCATGTATGAATCCAACTACTAAGTGTAACTCATGTATGATTTAGAAGGAGGAAAATGAGACTCGGACGATAAAAAATTCTTTTTCTTCTGCCTCTGCGATATCTACAAGCTTATCTGTGAGATGAAATTAGTGGCACTCGTGGGTGCTAAAAGGGAAAAAAAATGCCGTAAAATTGTTATCTTGAGGGTGAAACATCAAATAGATTATGGTTTGTAAAATATACATTTAGAAGAAGGAAAAGGAAAATGCAAATACAAAAATTTTCCCAAGTTGATTTATAATGAACACCAGAGTATATACGTACGATTATTAGAAAACGCTGAACTTAGAGTAAACCTATGATCATAATAAATAAATATATAATGTATAATGTCTACGTGTAACATCTATCCTCAAACTGCTGAGAGTGGAGCTTTAAAGTATTAAGTATATATCCTCAATAGCACAATCTTATAACCACTGAGAGGTGGTAATAAAAAAAAATGGTGATGCCTACAGGCGAATTTGTCATTTCTCTCCTAAAAACAATTAGGGGCTGTTTTGTAATTTTGAATTCATAAATATTCTAGTGGATTTTGCGCATAAAGCGAACCCCACGATGAAGTTTCTGTCAGATCAAAGTTTACGCGAATGTGAGTGGTAGTAGTGTGGGCCACCTCAGAACTTTTTGTTGTCAGAAATTACATTCAAAAAGAAAGGTTTTTGTTCTGGTATATGAATATAATATGATTAATGTGGATTCATCATATTTAAAAAAGAAAATAAAATGTTAAAAAATAAGGAAAAATCTACTTACTATTTTATCTACTTTTAATTATTCTAGGGTAGCATGTATATATGATAACTAAATTTCATTATATCATATTTTTAAGTACAAAACCATTTATTAGTTGGTTCATATTCAAAAAATTTAAGAATCTCTAGGATTCCTTTTCAAAACTAGCCACATTCCACAATTATAGAAACCGAACAAAAAATAAAATAAAATTTTCAAAATTTATGGATTCCTTGTATTTATGAAAATGGGCAAAATTTTAAAACAGACCCCTTTATAAAAATATTCCCAAAAAAAGACCTGTTTTGAAAATATTCACAAAAAACGACCTAGTTTTAGCCTCAAGGCTGAAACTGGGTCTTTTTTTACGAAAAATGTTCCAAAAATTCACGGGAGTTGAATTCCCATGAAGTTTTTTTCAAAACAAAACTTCACGGGAGTTTCATAAGGATAAACTTCAACTCCCGTGAAGTTTGGGAACATTTTTCGCAAAAAACGACCTAGTTTCAGCCATGAGGCTAAAACTAGGTCGTTTTTTAAAAAATAAAGTGGAAACGGATCTTTTTTTAGGAATATTTTTACAAAGGGGTCTGTTTTCAAAATTTGTCCTTATGAAAATTTCATGACATCCAGGAAACAAATGTTGTAGCCAAACAGCCCGCTGGTTGATTAAATGAAACATACACCGCCTTAGCTAATTTACTCACTTACAGCGACATTTTTCAATTACACGACTGAATTTTTACACGCGGGCGTAATAAAAAACAATCAATAATACCCATAATTACGTGGAGAAACACGGCAGGTCTCAGTGTTAATTGATGCAACAATTACATTTCTGAGACACGATGCTAAGCAAGTTCGGATCGAGATCAAACTGATGCTTAGGAACCTTTCTTGTGATCAAAATTACAGGGTAGAGTTGGATCTACGGAATCACATTCTCGTGGCCGAGCCACAATAAAAGAGCTCAAGGCCGGAAAAGTAATCATGTACAGCTAACAGTGCTCGTGCACATCGTCGAGTGGCCAATATTCGAGTTTAAGTTATCAACCTGAAGAGTAAAACGAAAAGCAATGAGAATTCTTTCAAGGAAGAGTGAGGAGATCCTATAGATAGAGATCAGATAGGAGATGCAAACACATGGACTAGCACAAATTGTGATGCAAACACTCGACGGTGAGTACTGCATCGAGTTGACAATAGTGCGTGCACCAAGAACCGTGTTAGCCTTTCTTCATCGCCTATCTACTTAAATATGCTATAGAGAGCCCTCCATGGGATATGAATAGGGAAAGCACCGTTGCAATTCAACATGAGAGCAATATCATGCTACAAAGTTCCTTTTTTTCGGTTTTTTCAATGCGATACTCATGCTATCAGGAAGCTAATTTTCAGACCAGAGACGAGCTCAAAAAACTATAAAGCATAAGTTTTAGTAATTAGTAAGTGTTCTCATTAGCTTCAGAAAATATGGGGGTGACATCACATTACTGAGAACTCAAAATTCTCTCAGAAGAAATATCAGAGCTCCGTTACGTAAATTAAATTGTTGATAGCATGAGTATCGCATTGAAAAAACCGAAAAAAAGGAACTTTG
>BQKN01057622.1:3307-22088 GCA_022839385.1 Asparagus kiusianus | reverse complement strand
GGTTTTGTGCTCTTCTTCTCCCTCCTTTGTTTTCTCCATTGATTTGCTCTCAAGAACCCATCAACCCTTCAAGAAAGTTCGGATTTTGGTGGATACCCATTGGCCGAAATTTGCTCCTCTCTCAAGCTAGGGTTCCAACTCCCATTTCCGAGCTTGAAGAAATCTCTTTGATTTGGTAAGTTCCCCTTCACCATTCTCTTATTTTTCGTTGATAAAGATTGGATCTTCATGCTTAGTAGATAGGGGGTTATGTATGCTCAAAACTTTGGGGGTTTTTGTGCAAAAGAGACAATGGCCGAAATTTGAGGGGCTTATTTGCAAAAAAGGGACTGAAATTCGTGGGGTTTTTTATGCAAATTTGGAATTGAAATTTTAGGGCTTGGATTCATGTCCATTTGATGAAAAGATGTGGGGGTGCTTTATGCAAGAGGACTAAAGAATCATTTGAGGGGTTTATTTGCAAAACAGCCCCTAAAAGTTTTTAGAGGGGCTTATTTGCAAAAGGGCAGAAACTTTGGGGGTAAAATCCAAAGAGTTGAGACCACAAACTTGTGACCAAATTTTGGTAGAGGTATGTGGGGATTAAACCGGAATGTGTGGAGGGGCTTTTATGTAAAATTGGCTAAATTCTGCAAAAGGGCTTATTTGCAATATTTAACCAAAATTATGGGGTACCGGGGTGTTAGATGATCGAACGTGATGATCATATCCCGGATCACGCGTGTCCTTGACCTGAATTTGGCCTTGAACACGGGGGTATCTTAGGTGTTTCACCAAAATTCACCGCGAAATGACGATTATCGTTTCGCGTGCACGAAATTTGTAGGTTTAATTAAACTTCAACTATAAAACCCTATTTATTTATAGGATTTTAGTTCAAGTGCTTAATTTCTCATTTTCAATATTTCGTGTCTGAATATTGTACCTGATGTACCGCCTTTTGTTGCAGGTTCGCGATATCTCCCCGTCGATCTCGACCTTCCGGGAGTCGCTCCCGCTCGCGGCATAGTGAGGAGGAGGCTTTAAAGGCTTGTTATATCTATTTTATTTAAATAAATATATCTACAAATAATTTTTTATCTTAATCTGCATCACTAGTAAAAAACGTATATCCTAGACGGAATATTCTAGATGGAAAAATTTTCGTCTAGTTTGTATTAAACTAGACGAAAAATTTCCGTCTAGAATATTCCGTCTAGAATAAAACATTCTAGACGGAAATTTTCGTCTAGGATAGTATCCTAGACGGTTCTATTTTTTTATTTTTTTTAAAAATGGTCATGTATCCTAGACGAAAATTTCCGTCTAGGATACATCCTAGACGGAAATTTCCGTCTAGGATACAATGACCCATATAAAAAAATTAAAACATAAAATTTTTGCTCCAAAATCGAAATTCCCCCTAAATTTCCGCCCAAAATCGAAATAAGAAGCTCTCCCCCCGTAATTCTCTTTCTAACTCCTTCCCTCCCTCCCTCTCTCTCTCTCTGCGTCGCTGGCATCGATCCCCAACGACACTGGCGACTGTGACGCCTCCATCGTCGAATCCATCGAGCACGTCCTCAGTAACTCCCTCCATAAGATTCTGTCACAATCTCCGTCTCCCGATGAGATTCCGGCATCGACCTTGTTGATCAAGGTCATTCGTCGGGCTCAGTCGTCGACCGAGTGGGGAAGCGAGTGTATCAAAGGAAAGGGGTGATCACTGACATCAAGTCCTTCGGTACCATCGAGCTCAGATACGGAATCAAGAAGCGCGATGGCAGGCATTTCCAAGTCTGGATCTTGATCTTGATTGAACCCATTTCGTCGGTTGTTGATTGATTTGCGCTGCCATGTGTTTGTGCTTATCTTATGTTTGTTGAAATGCCTGACCCAAAGTCACAACTTTGATAAATGTTGTATCCAGACCCAAAGAGCAGTCTCCGGGCGCGTTTATGTTTTGCATAGGAAACAACTTTTTCAGCTGCATCAAGAAAAACCCTAGGCTAAATCAACTGCTTAGAGTACCTAGTCTTGTCTTTGTTTTGTGTATGTACCATTTACTAGAATCTGTTGTGCCTTAGAGTACCTAGTCTTGTCTGTGTCAGCTGTCTGTGCCCTTTCTTTAGTTCACAAACATAGGATGTAATGGAATCATTCCGTTTACAGGTTTCTGTTGCCCCTGGTGGACACTGGAATAGATTCAAAACCTATTCAACAATCCAAAGAACTCTGGAAATATGGGGTTTTGTTTTTGCTTTTATCTTCAAGTCTTGGCTAAACAACCAGAAGTTTTCTTATCGAGGTAGGTTACTTGTTTCTTGTAAAAGTGCACTTTCAGATTTAGAACATGGTATATCCGTTTGACTTCAGAATTCATATTTTCCATTCTACATGTGGTTTCTAACAGAATTTTAGTGTGGTCATTTTACCGTGTTCTCTGCGAAGATGCAAGAACTTTTTCAGATAAGTTATTAAATTTATTGATTTCTATGCTTATTTAGGACCAAGTGCCTCCATTTCTTTCAAAAACAGCTGTGTCAATTATTGAAGAAGAGCTTGGAAGCCCTGTGGATTATATTTTTGATCGGTTTGATTATGAGCCAATAGCTGCCGCAAGTCTTGGTAATCTTATATACTCATTTGCTTACATAATAAATAGGAGTTTACATTTCTGAAGTTCTGGTGCTCTATGATTCTAGTATGCAAGTGTATGTTACTGAACTGTTGTTTACAGGTCAGGTGCATCGTGCATGCTTAAAGGGTCAGGAAGTTGTGATCAAAGTTCAGAGACCTGGTCTAAAGGATCTATTTGATATAGATTTAAAGAACCTGAGGGTTAGTCTTATTTATAAACATATCATTTTAAATTCATTTAAAGTACGTGGGACACAAATTACTTTCCACCTAGGTTACTTAGACATGGCATTTTGGATGCCGTGTCCATGTCTGACACTTGTCGAACCGGATTCTCTGTGGACATGCCATGTACATATGTGATTCAAAGCAAAACTTGATTTCCCTATTACTTATCCCATAGACTATTTTCTTTGGTAATATTGGGTTCAACACCAATTAGTTTTTGAACCCAAAAACTGAAACTCATTACTTAAATATTTGAGAAATACCCATCATACTATCCTATGCGATCAAAACTAAACTTTTGTTGTTAAACCTTATTCGTAGTTTGATTTAACTTGATTGTTAATTGTTATAGATAATAGAAAGAAATATACAAATGTTGTAGGTATTTCCCTTTCTAAATTGTGTTTGAAAAGATTAGATGTTGAACACATTCACCACGGATCAAATGGTCTTATCTGCTATCATATAGAGAAATTTTATTTTATAACCACTTGATTTGATATAACTTTTATAATCAAGTGCATGGTTAAAAGTATACAAATTGCATAACTTTTTATAAAAAAAAATAGGACACGGAGATCATGACAAATTGCATTATGGTTTAGAGTAAGGAGCTATTTGTTACGATTGAATTATGCAATATGAATTGACTTAGGTCCCTGTTGTTGTTTGAATAGCGTATTTACTCAAGCCATGTTATTCTATTGGAGTTATGATTCAAATTAAACCTTTCTTAGTGATTTTGCATAATAGTAGGGGCGAAAACTCACTTGCGAATAATTCTTTTGGGGACTCTGTTTGGAGGAAAGTCGCCTATTTGTACTATGCTTTTTTTAATATTTTAAGCTTGCGAACATTCTATTTGGTTAGCCTGTTTGTGTTGTTCTCTGGTTAAATACATAAAGACTCTTCATTCTCACTTACAAGGTAAACACTGGAGGTACTTGTGTAGCAAAGGTAAGAATGTCTCTTACTGCATCTTGTAGTTCATTCTGTTCTTTAAATCAGTTTTTCTTTCAGATATTTACCGAAGGAAAAAACTAGTGGCCCAGATAGCAATAGTGTGATGTATGAGCTTGCTGAACGAGCATTACATGAGTCCATCAGCATTAAGTTGAAGGATTACATAGCTCAGGTATATTGTAACAACCGTAAATTTTGATACGTATTTAAATAAATTTTTCTAGTATTTAAAATATTATATTATATTTTATTAATACTTTTCCTAATTTCTGGAATTTTCTGAGTTTTCAAAATAAAAAAATAATAAAATATATAGTCTTGTATTTTAATTCTACTAAATATTAATTTACGGTTTAGTGATTTTTTATATATAATCATTTGGTGATTAATATTATTAATGACATTGTTATTATTGATATAACCTGAGCATAGTACAGTAACATATAAATATAAATATAAATATTTTTTTGGTTATTAATAATTTATTAATATAATTCTTATTCTGAATTTTATGTAAATATTTTCCATAATCTTTTTCTCCCTTAATTCTCTCTCTTTTGAATTCTTTCCATAATCCCTCACAATCAATCCCCTAATCACTATTTAACACATTCCTTTTTTAATTCCGTAATTCTCTCCCTCTCTCTTCAATAATTCACTCCAGCTCATATTTCTTTTCTCTCTCCAATCTCTTTTCAAACCCCAGCAAATCTCCTTTCTCTGTCCTCTTATTTCCATCACAACCATCATCTCTCCCTTCGTTCTCTCTCTCCATCAACTCACCCCAAATCCCTCCTCTCTTTCTTCCTCCAAAGAACCCAACCAGACCTCCTCCACCCGAAACCGAGCACCCAAGCCTCGCCTCCTGAACACCGCCGACCAGACCCCCTCGAGCTCCGCTCTGCGCCGGTCGCCAACCCCCTGCTCGCCGCCTCCGACCACACCTTGGCCGCAGCCTCCTCCTCGCGTGCTCAGCCGCTCCTCCGCCTCCCGCAAGCCGTCGTCCCCACCTCCTTCACCTGCGCGACCACCACGTCCTCTCGTTGCTGCCTCTCTCCACCGCCGATCACCTGCCCCACCCCTTCACGGCCGTCAACAACCCAGATCTGCCTCCCCTCGCCTCTGACCCGACCGCACCTCTGCCCTCTCACCGTCGACGCCCGAGCTCCACCACGCTGCCCCGTCGTTGACCACCATTGCCGCTGCCTTAAACCAAGGCAAGATCCCTCTCCTCAAGTTGGTTTTTATTCATTAAGATTTTAGATTTGTTGCTTGTATTTTAATAATTTTCTTTTATTATTAATATGCATAGATTAGACTGCGATATTCTGCGTGGAATGTTAATGAATAATATTATTTACTGCTATATTCGTGAAGAGATGAGTACGATATGTATTTTGAGCCGTATGTGATGAAAGGATATTTTGACAATGAGGTTATGATTCATTATGAGAAGTTTTTGAAAGAAAGAATATTTCTAAGGATTATTTTGAATTAATTATAGTAATAAATAAATTAAAAGAGTTAATTTGGAATAAGGATTATTTTGAATTATTAAGAAATAATTTTAAAAGATTTTATTTTGAAAAATGATTATTTTTGGAATTAATTATGATTGTATTTTTGATGGCGGACTGTGGCATTTCATGTGTATAATCCATGCTAATAGTAGTTTAATTTTGTACTAAATCTTAGTAGTTATTCATGCTTCTAATCATGATTCACATCACTAATAATAGTAGTTGTTCACGATTTTTGTTCATGATTTATGATACTGTTATATAGTATTTATTGCATTTAATTGAGACTCACGAGAAATACATGATTATAGTTATTTGTGTAAGATGAATAAGAACAGAGGTTGTGTTGTAGGCTTGGAAATACAGTGAGGTTGTGAAGGGAAGTCTTGGTACATGTGATTAGATGTGACTGTTTATGTATCCTTTAGGGTCGCTCCAGTGAACCTATACGCACTGGGTTAGTTTGTTAGGCCAGTGAACCGATACGCACTGGGTTAGTCTGTTGAGCCAGTGAACCGATACGCACTGGGTTAGTCTGTTGAGCCAGTGAACCAATACGCACTGGGTTAGTCTGTTGGGCCAGTGAACCGATACGCACTGGGGTTAGACGATTGGACCAGTGACTTTTTATAGAATGACTAGTTACATGAATTGTTACTTGGATGAGTTTTGATTCTTGTGAGATATAGGCCAGTTATGTTTCTTTCCATACCTAGATTGGGATTAATATTTAACCATCTACAATTTGAGGCATATGGTATATACATGAGGGTTTCCTTGTTTGGATTATTTCGCTCGACGTACTACGCTTCGAGTTGTAGATTATATCTAGCTTGTTAGTATTTCAGCTGCATGTTTCTATTTATTATTACTGTCCTTGCATTGGTCATTCGACTGTATTATTATTTTTCCGAGTGGGATCTTGCCGTGTGTTTCACACGCTGACGTACTCCTATTTTCTGGGTGTACGTCAGATTTAGGAGACGGACAGCCTCAGTTCGGGATCGTGCAGGAGCCAGAGGATTCTCAGTAGGAGTGCCTTGCAGGTGGAGTAGAAGAATAAGCTGAAGCCCATTAGTTTTCCTCTGTAGTAGCTGATGAACATTAAAACCTTTTTACCGTACTTTTCTTTAGTTGATGATTGATGATGGACTTAGTATTTTAACAGTATTTTCTTTATGGACTATATATTTCTTATTTCCTAGTTGAACCATTTTTATAATAAGGGCGTGTTTGACCCATATTTTTGTGTCTGGGATGATTTACCATTGATGATATGTCTATTTTTATTCTGGGTTGTTTTTATATTCTTGCTATGTGTGATCGGGGACCTGTGACTTCGCGTTGTACTTATTTCCAGACGCTTAGCGTATTGGATTGAGAAGAAAAGAAAAAAAGTAGAGTATATTCTTCTCAATCTAATACGTCGCGGGCTTGTTCACGTCCCGGTTCCCGTGTATTTTGGGAAGCGGGGCGTGACATATATCATTTAGACTGATATCTCTGTTTTCCTTAATAGTTGGCAACCAGTTAACATTGTCTATTGTTGCAATTTTTAAGTGATAATGGGATACAAAATGCAGAAAATGTTAAAAGATTCATCCATGGAACAAAAGTTACTTATTTTATATTACAGGCTAGATACATCTACTAAAATGCTTGAGCTACATGAAATAGAAGTTATAACTTATAAAAGATTAATCTTTTATAAGTTCTATGCTAAAATTAATTGGAGTTATAACTTATAAATATTTATAAGTTATATGCCTGAGTTGCATGAAATAGAAGTTATAACTTATAAATATTTAATTTTAGCATATACCAGAACTTAAGTTATATGCTAAATATTTGAAGAGTTGAAATTGTGATGTTTTGTTTTTTGGATGTAGGATGGAGGAGGAGCGTTCTGGTCGTCAGATCTGATGCTAGGCAGCGAGGATGCAACTTGATTAGCAACTCAGTTGCAGTTTAGTTCTTAAATTTTTGTTGTTTTTTGTGTTTTTTTATTTTTATTGAGGTTTTTGTAGTAATTTGTACTCATGCAAAGATTCCATTCTTGTAGTAATTTATATGAATTATATGATCACTTACATATATTCAATTCTACCATGTATTTGGTTGCATAAATTGCTTTGTTATTCATGTTGACGTCAGGTAATTTGTTTATGGATTTTGGGCACATTGTTTACCTTACAAAGATGATCTTGGTGTATTGTACATGTTTCTTAAAATGGATGACCTGGGATACCAACCCAAAAAAAAATACTGTAGCATAGCATCCTAGACGGAAATTTCGTCTAGGATGCTCAAATTCCGTCTAGAATGCTTTTTTTAAAAAAATAAAAAATAAAAAATGGAAAATCCGTCTAGTATGAGTATCCTAGACGGAAATTTTCGTCTAGGATACCTATTCTAGACGAAAAAAATTTCGTCTAGGATGTAGTATTCTAGACGGAAATTTCCGTCTAGGATAATCCGTCTAGGATGTATTTTAGACGGTTTTGAATTCCGTCTAGAATAATCCGTCTAGGATGTATTCTAGACGGAATTTCCGTCTAGAATACAACATCCTAGACGAAAACTTCCTAGACGCGTATTCTAGACGGAATTCCGTCTAGGATACTCATCCTAGAAGGAATTCTGATTTTCCTAGACGGAATTTTCCGTCTAGGATACATCATTTTTTAGTAGTGCATGTAATAAAAAATTATCAAATAAGAGCTTGAAGGAATCAAAATACCTCATTTTGAAGCCCATAGTGATGCCTAGAGGAAAGCCATAAAGCCTAAGAAAAGCCTAAGAAAATTCAAAATGACCATAATGGTTCATCGTTGGAGGTGCTATAACATGTTTCAAGTGAAAGTGCACAGGATAATTTATTTGACCCAGTTGAGGATCATATAAGTTTGTTCGTCTTTCAATTATGAATCTAACAAATCAAGTTTGGAGTTGTAGAACTCAAGATACGGTCATTTTAGTGAAGCAATGGCAGAATCATAAAGTACCTACAGTGGCTAATCGATTAGCTACAGTAGCTAATCTTTGCTTTAGAAGTCTGAATATGATTTTTAGCAAATTTTCTAGATTTTTAAACAAGGGTTTGTCATATCTTTCTCATGTCTAACTTTGGGATGATTATCTACACTTTTTTAGCAGGCTATCACAAAACAAACATATGTAAAACAGTTATCATGATTATAGATATGATAAAATAAAAATTAATTATCTATAGCTTTGTAAAAACTCGATAAACATCTTCAAAACTTGTCATACACATGCAGAAAAAATTGACACATAAAAACTAACAAAACCTAGTATACGAAGCATGGATAAAAGGTTATCATTAGGGATTTATAGCTCTAGCTCAAAATTATATGTGTATATGTTCTTCACTGAGAACATCAATACAGCTTATAACTAATAAGGAAAAGGTTCTATCTAATCTCTCAACATCAGAAAATCAATTACAATATTAATTTCCTTGTCCATGATATAGGGTGTTACATCCTACACCCCACCCCCCAAAAAAAAGAAAATAAAAGTTTTACCCTTGAAACTTATCATTCCGTGGGGCAACGAAGATATGGGCATATCCAACTCAACTAGTTGTACTACTGGTATACATCCAATTGTGTTCAAAGAGTCAATTCATAAACTACGGCAATTTAAATTTATTTGAAATTATAAATGTTTAAACAATTCTTAAATACTTAAAAACCCTTCAGTTGCATAAAGTTTCTTGTTTGCAAACTTTCCAAGAGTCAAAATATGCCTTTTGAAACCTGGGATATAAAATGCAAAAACTTTCTTTATTAAAACTATAAATTCCAATCAATAATTTATTCAAAATTCTGAACCAACAATTATTTACAATAAAAATTGTATAAATCATACACAATTTCTTTATAACAAGAATTGAGTTTTAAAAAGATTTGTCAAATTTCAAAATCTCGTCAAATGGGTCTAAATAGCAAAACAATTTCTTTATAAACTTTTTCCAAAATTCCAAAATAAAAACATTGTCAATCAAAAAGAAAATTTTGATTCAAGTTCATTTTTTTTAGAACCATAAATAATTTTGTAAGAAAACAAAAATAAACCAATTAATAAAATTGAGTTTTTTGTGCAAAAACCATAGGAACAAATGTTTGGCTAACACGACTAATCGTCTAATGTCGATTTAAATTGACATTGAGACCATGTCTAATCAGTTTTTGGCGTCTCAATTCTCTTTCCAATTTCCTCTCCTGGAGTTCCCACCTCTTCCAAAACCTACCCCAACTTAGATTCAACCCTATTCGAGCTTTAAGAGGATTATATCCTTCAATCCTCTCTAATAAACCATAAAACCGAAATCTTAATTTCAATTCCCCCCAATTATCTCTTCCTTGCAAACTGTGGCTTCTCGTTCAAGAGCAGATTCCAAAAGGCCTAGGACTTCTTTATCGGCATGTAGTGGCTCTTCTAGGAGGGATCCTACAATCGAGGAGGATCAGTTCATTGACGAGAGGGTTTCAAAGCTCTATGATTGTTTGGCGATAAAAACACCGTTATCAGGTCATGTTGTGGATTTCTGCACTATTGGTGTGGATTCAAAGCTCTACGTAGTATTCCCTCATCAAGCATAGATTGATTTCATGAAGATGAAGGGGTCAATCAACCTCGAGGTTATGCAAGAGTCCATATGCAACGTGCACAACATCAACAGAGCGTGGTTCATGACTTAGATTTTCTATAGGAAAATCCATATCTCTGTTAGGGATTTAGGTCAAGCTATGAACTTTCAAACTGAAGGTATTGACCTATCAGGATGACTCTCGAGTAGTTTGATTTCCATGCATCAGGGCACAATCTCGATATTGATGTGGCCTACGAGCTTATTCTCACGGAGGATTTCATGTCGAACCATATATCCAACAAGGCAGGTTCTCTTAACTGTGACACTTGAATCATCACAAGCATTATGATGGCAAACATCTTCTTGAAGGCAGGCAATTGTAATGATAGTACTCACTAAGCTCATCTCTTGGTGGCTATTCATTGTGCTTGGATCAACATCAACCAACCGAGATTGTTGCTCCAAAACCTCACCCTCATCTCCTCCTCCATGCAGTCAGTTATTTTTTACTACCTGATCATGGCTCTACTTACAATGAAGTGTTTCTCCTTTGACAACGTAGCTACGGGTTAGTGCCAGGTTAACTTCACCTACAAGAATATTATCCTTATGGATGCCGGACATCGACATGCTACCGAGGTGACTGATCACCTTCTCCTCAAGCTCATTCTTTTGAGGTTGAGCCTCCTTTGCTTAATCCTGAGGCTCCCATGAGTAGAGATGCTTTCCGAGGCCGTATCCAAGACACCTTCTTGCGGATGTTTATCTACAATGATCGTCAGGCTTGGTGCATCTATACTGGTGTGGAGGCGATCCATTATCGCTCACATGGTCGTACTAGTGCTCATCAGACACAGTCTATTGTGCAACTACCTAGATGGGCATTGTTGCTGATGCGGCTACTAGCATGGCTATGGATATGGTTGCTGTAGTTAGTACCTTAGGATGTACACATGGAGCTTCGTCATCACGGAAGATTCATAGTGCTTCCGAGGACAAGTTTGTGTCTGGTCATTTGGGGTAGCTTCACTACAACAAAACTGTTTTTTTATAGCGTTGAATGATAGCGTTTATGTTGTAAGTGCTATAAATTGTATGTGCCTTATTTTTTAATAGCGTTTGAAAAATTTAAACGCTATAAATAATTGATCACATTTTTTTTGTTAAGCCGCGTTGAAATCTTAAGCGGGAGACTGAAAAATAAACCCGCGCGTTGAAAACGAGGGAGAGATGGGTGTTATTTTCGTTTCCTTTTATTTTTCTAAAACCCCCCACGAATAATCCCAGTTCTCGTTCCTTTTCTTTCACCCAAACCCTAACAGCCCTCCGACTCGTCGCTGCCGCCTCGGAGTCATCGCCGGTGTCGCCTCCGACTAGCTGTCGCAGCATCTCGCCGCCGTTGCCGCCTCCAAACCCGACCCTCCTCTTCTTTGATCACCGGAGACAGACCCCTCCTCGGCTCCTCGTCTCTCGTCCACCGTCGGAGCCCCTCCTCATCTCTCGTCCACTGCCGGAGCCCCTCCTCGTCTCTCGTCCACCTCCGAAACCCCTCTTATTTAAAGGTTCGTGGGATTAATTTGAGAATCTGAAAGGTTTAAGAGAATCTGAAAACCCTTTTCTTTTGATTTTTGTTGTCATTTTTGGGTAGTTATTTTGTGAGATTAGTTGTGATGAATTTGCGGTTTATTTGTGATGCAGAGCACTTGGAGCTCAGGGAGCAATCTGAAGAACAGTATTCCTTTGAAATTCCTTTTGAAATTCTTGTTGAGTTTAATTTGATAACTGGGTAAGAGTTTAATTTTGTTTTACTGTTAGGTATTTGAATGATAATTGCGTATTAGTTTGTTTATGGTGTTCAATTTTAGTCTGGGTTTAGGATTTGAGTTTATTATATGTTTCATTCGAATGGTATAACTTGGTATGATAATGAGAATGGGTTTGGGATTTTAGGCTGGGTTTAGTTTAATTTTGTTTTTCTGTTACTATGAGACAATCAACAAGCCATCCAAGCTTATAAAGTTATAAATTTTAACTTTGTAATGGTATACAAAAGGGACTTTATACACTATATCATCCAGTGCAAGAGAAAACTAACACTAGTGCAAGAGAAAACTAAATCAATTACCAAATCCTCAAACCATTCCCCATGCATACTTTCCAATTTAATTTGAACAACAACAGACTTCCACGTCTTGAACATTCAACATGAGAGAACACTACTAGTAGGTCAGCAAGAATGTATGGAAACCACCAGTTAGTTGTCATGCAAAAGGGACTTCATACCTTATATCATCCAGTTTATTTTTGTTTATTTTTGTTTTCATATGTTAACATTAGTTTATTTTTGTTTTCATATGTTAGACATTGCTTGCATAAATCTTCATTGAAAAGATGAAGGAAAAAGAGTGGGTGTGGCTCCACGGGTTGTAGGCGTCGAAAATTGCCGATAGGTCCCCGAACATAGCTCGGTGTCAACGAGCGGCGATCGAACGTCACTACCTGGTTCACAAGAGCTCAAATGACGCCGGTGAGCGACTGAAGCAAACCGACGGATTACGTGAGCCGACAGAATGTCAGAATCACAAGGATACGGGTTGACCGAAAACCCCGCTATCACTGCAATCAGACCAACGCCCGCTGCGCCTCGATCACCCCACAGATAATCCAACCATCGGGGCCTACAGAGCTCGCCGTCACGATTCCAACGCATCCGAAATCACCCAAATACGAGTTCGGACGAAAAGTCAACGGCGAGTCAACAGCGGGACAACGGCACAGCCCCGGGCTGAACCGGGGACACACGAACGTGTCTTGGCTAGCTCGAGACACCCCATGGGGGGTGTCCCGGCCTTGGCCGAGACACCCCATGGGGGGTGTCCCGGCCTTGGCCAGGACATCCCTAGGGGGGTGTCTCTCCTCTTGGGGTGTCCATATCAGCCCCCCCTCTCCTTTTGGCTATAAATAGCCCCTTAGGCCTCCTTTGTGAGGGGCTCTTGATTTTGCTCTGGTTTAGCCTTGGAGAAGAATTTCCAGTCTTGGGATTATCCTCGAGATCTGAAATTCTAGAGTCTGAAGCGGCGAAGCCCTGCTGGAGTGAGGAGTCAGAGTTCTTCATCAAGGTTCATTCACCCCCCCTCTCTGATCCTTAGTGTTGCTCCTTTGCGGTGACACTAAGAAGAGCTATTATCTCGTTTTAGCCGAGATATACGCTTATAACCTCTAGATCTTGCGCGGATCGACGAGGTTCTGTTTCTATATCCTACGCGGATAGACGAAACTCTGCCGGATTTTATCGGCAAGGATCTTGAAGAGTCGGCGGTCCACGGACATCGACGTCCCCGTCACAGGCCAACAACCCACGCAAGCGAGACCGCACCAAACCGGGCTCTCGTGTTTATTTTCGTTTAAGTTGTAATCTTTTGTTTTCATTTAAACTCTGTTGTAACGCTCAAAGTTGTAACAGATCTCAAAAAAAGAGAACATCAATGAAAACAGCAACTTTTACCGGAAACAAGCTGGCGACCACAGTGGGAGCCGCCGACCTCGCTGCCGAGATCGGAGTGACGCAACCGGCCTTCAAGATCCGGGTGAATGAAGAGATCGAATACGAATTCGATCAGAAGAAGTTCGAAGAGTACCTCTCCTCCTCCTCCTCCAGATCTGCCTCTCCGCACCGGCGCAGGAGGAATTCATCTCCAAAAAGGGCTCGCGGGATCTCCAACTCCTCAATTCAAGACCCCGCCGTCGCTGCCACTACACTTGCACCACACAACGGCCTTGCGTCGATCAGTGTGGTCAAGAACGTAGATCCAACCGCTACAAAGGCGATGGGTGATGCTGCTCCAACTCCATCAAAAAGGGCGATCCAAAGGCGTCGTCAACGTCTCGCTCAACAGCTCGCCAAGGCCAAGGAATCCAAAGATGGAGTGCGCTATGCAGAGGACTTGAGGTCGAGGCAGCGACAAGAGCAGCGGCAGGTAATCAACTTCCCCTCCAAATCAGGAGCGAATGAGTGGATCCGCGTCAAGAGGAACCGCTCCACGCTCGAGGAGCGAATCAAGAAGCGCCGTGCTCTACTTGCACATGCCCGGCTCCTCCTAAAGAAGGCAGAGGAGATGCAGCAAGAATCGGCGGTCAAAACGCCGTCCAAGAGCAAATCGGTGTGGGTGCCCAAGGCAAACCCAACACCTCAAACCAAGAAGGGCAAGATTATCGCCCAGAGTTCAACCAAATCAGAGCCTACTCCTCCTGTACCGGCACCCTCAACAGGGCCAGGTAAAAAAGGGGATCATTCAAGATCCCAGGTTCCTTTGACGAGTCGCCTCGGTCCCTTACCGGAGAACCGAGGCAGAATACCCGTCAAAGAACGGCTGGGACCATTGAAAGGTCCCCAAACTAGAATCCAGACTGGGGGTGGAATCAATCCCCCCAAGAATATTGACAAGGGGAAAGCCCCTATTACCGACCGCACTGAATTGCGAGTCGAGCTGAAAGAGCCCGTTCAGTTTCTACGCTCTCAAAAGCGTAAAATTGAACGGGCCACTCTTGAAAAATCTAACCAATTTTTGCATTCCCAAAGGGAAACACACTCGTCTGAGGATAAGCGTGTTATACCGAGGGACATCCACCAGCACTCCGTAGGTTGCTCCAGCTATCAAGCTGATGAGCTGTACTACAGGGCTGGGGGTGTGGAAAAATCTCGAAAGAGGTACATGCAGGAGTCCCACTGCCCGTGTGCCAACATTATCAAGGCAGTGCTGTCCGAGTGTTGCTGTGCTCAGACCCCAACAAGAATCTCGGTGTTCGAGAGACTCTCCAAGCCGAAGCGTTTCCATAAGAAGAAACTGCTCCGCCGAGAGGATGAATACTCGAAAGTGTCAGTCAACATGACCGGCAGAGGGGGATCAACACCACGTCTCAACCTGGATCAGCTTGCCGAGGCATCCCGATGCATGACGTGGCTACGGTCGGGAACTATCAAACGAAACAATTACCCAAGAGTACATAAGGGACTTTCCCTAGAAGAGGAGGAATCCGATGCTGATTCTGATTCCTGCTCCGCCGTCGCATCCGATGACACGGCCTCGAGTGCAGGCCAACCTTATGAATCGCTCATGATCAGCGCCGAACAAATGTCGAAGATACTTGAAGAAGCCCTGGCCAAGCAAAAGGAGAGCTTCAAATTTGAAATGGAGATGGCCATGCAGCGGATGAGGGAGATGCACGACCAACAGATCGCGGCGATGACGGTTCACCAAGGAGAACCAAGTCAACGCAATCCAGAGGAGCATGAGCGGGAAGCGGATAATGTCAACATTCCTCCCATCAATACCAACACTGGGGGTGGTCCCGCAGAAGATAATGCAAAAGAGGACCACGCCCCCTCTCCCAGAAGCCACTCGAAGACCGAGACGAGTGAGGACAGGAAGATGAAAGACCTGGAGAGCAAGATCAATGCATTGATGGATGCTCAGGAGGTAAAAAGATCCGGTATACCCTGCCCATATCCAAGGGAGTGGGAATCGATCCCATATCCGGCAAAGTTTAATTTAATTAACTTTACGCCGTTTGATGGGAAGGGTTCCCCTACCCAGCATTTAATCTACTTCAAGTCTCATTTAGGAATCATTTCCGGAAATGAGCCCCTCATGGTGCGGTCATTCGTTGGCACTCTTCGCGGAGCTGCCTTCGATTGGTACCGCCGTCTCAAGCCTGGGAGCATCAACGGCTGGGATGACATGGAGGATATGTTCCTAACAAACTTCTTTGATGATGACACCGAGGTTTCAATCGGCACGCTGTTCGATGAAAAACAAAAGAACGGCGAGACGGTTGAAAACTTCGTGAAGAGATTCCGCAACAAAGCTATGAATTGCAGGGATCCGGTCAGCGAGGATTTCATCCTCGAGACCTGCCACAACAATTTGACGCTCGACATCCTTGAAGCCATGGGAATGGCGCCATCTAAAACCTGGAAGGATTTGAAGATGCGTGGAGAGCGAGCTGAACGATTCCTCAAGAGGAAAAAGGCAGAGAGGGGACAAATACCCAACAATGCCCCACAACCAAATTTTACCCCCAAGGGTAAAGGGAAAGCGCATGCAAATGCGGTGGTCGCAAATCAAGTCTTTGAAGTGCAAGCACAACCGCAACAGCAGCAACAGCCGCAGCAGTCGCAGCAGCAGCAACAGAGGGCGCCTCAACAACCCAGGTGGCAACAACAGCCCCAGAAGCAAAAGGTTGGGGAGCCGAGGTTCCCAAAGGTTTACTCGTTCAAAGAAGATGAAATCCCCGGTATTTTCAAATACCTCGTGGAGAACAACAAGATCAAACTGCCGCCAATTCAGGATCAGGAAGATGCCAAGAGGGTCAACGATCCGAAATATTGCGCATTCCACCGAGCGGTGCACCATCCTACCAAGGTGTGCTACGCTCTCAAAGACAAGATTCAGGCCCTGATCGATGTTGGAGTCATCACTATGAAACAGCCCAAGGAAAAGAATGTGGGCGCGAATGCAGTGTCCATCAGCTTCGGATCGGTTCCCTCGAGCTGGTTCCAACATGAGCCAGTAGTCAATGCAGCAGTGAAGACGGTGAATGACGATCCTCACAAACAGCGTCAGAAAGGACTTGTGCCGCACACGACCCCGAATGGCGAGATCCTGTGGGTTCATCCAGACTTGATCACTGATGAACAATGGAGTCGGACCTCTTCCAAAAAGAAATCAAAAGGCAAAACCTGTTACGGTGCTTCTGCTATTCCGGGAGAAGACGATGATAAAATCCCAACCTTCCCGCTTTCTGGAGATGAACAGGGAGCCTTAGCAACTCGAAATGGGAATGAGAATCACCACAAGTACCCGGATGTTGCAGAGCAATTAGGAACCAAAACCGCTCCTTCCAAAACATTGGCAGAGCAGGGAATTTCAACCACTCCCCCAGCATCTGTAACAACGGAGAAAGTCCAACAAAAGAAAAAAGGGAAAGAGCCTTTGCATCAAGAAACCCGGAACCCGAGGCAGTCTCATTTCAATCGGCCGATTGGAAAAGATAAACCGGGAAATACGAGCTCTCCGCCCCATTTCGATGTTATGACCCAGTTGGCTAACATCCCAGTGAAAGTAACTCTACAAGAGTTATCACGGTTTTCAAAAAGCACGAGAGAGGCGTTCACCATCACTCCTGACCAACTCACTCAAATTGTTCAAGAAGCGCTAATCAAGCAGAAAGAAGAATTTGACGCTAAGATGGAGGCGGCCATGCAACAAATAAGAGAGTTGCAGGTTCAAGAACGTCAATTGAAGTCTAGTTGTTACACTATGCCAATCACGGCTATTCCAAATGGGACAAGTGACAACGGTCCAAATCTAGATATGGTTATCAAGACTGATTCACCCCTCGGTAACACTGGGGGTGGTATGACCTCGCCTTTCGATGACGCTGGGGGTGGCTCAATTCCTTCTTCTCAACATCATTTGGCGAGAAGTGAAGAGAACCAGAAGGAGGTCGAACCTGTCACCTCCCTCGTCAGGCGTTATCCCAAAAGAAAGAAAGCTGAAGGAAGTCAACCGGAGTTCAGGCCCAGGTTGGATGATTTTAATCAATCATGGCAACGACTACTACGGGAGCGATTACCACCACGGTCGCTTCGGATACAACGATACTCCTTCAAGGACGATGATGTTCCAGACATCCTTGAATATCTTCTGGAAAATGACAAAATCAAGCTCCCACCCATCAAAGATCAGGAGGAAGCCAACCAGATTTCAGACCCAAAATATTGTGAGTACCACAGAAGGGTCCTTCATCCCACCGAGGCTTGTGTCGCTCTCAAGAATACGATACAGGCCTTAGTTGAAGCCGGCGTCTCAATCGCAGAACAAACCGAATGAGAACGAACACCATGCCACTCCGAAAAAAGTATATGAGTATAAACTGCTTCTTGCAAAACTCCAACGGGTATATGAGTATAAACTGTTTCCTTTGTATCCAACGGGAAGTTCCTGGAGAATATTATACGTAATATTCTTAAGGATAACCCGACACCAATACTACCTATTGAACCAGTCTCCTGATGATTTTCAATAAGTTTGAACCCAAAGCGGAAAAAAACCGTTCGTAGTAGAAACAGTTTACTCAAACGGCACATATCGCCTAGTCACCAAGGATGATGACCGGCTCATGATGCCAATAAATGGCAAATTCCTGAAGAGATACTATCCTTAGTATTCTCAGAAGAATTGAGGTACCGAGAAGTTCCCGGAAGAATACCACATCGGGGTATTCTTAGGGATAACCCGGTCACTGATGAACAAGAAATCAATGTTCGAATTCCGAATGTTCTGGTTTGTCAGAATCTAACTCTCGCGAGTACTCTTTTGCTGAGATGAAATCCGATCACTTCATTGGATCGATTTTCTCTCACAAAACTTTCAGTGGTGTTTGACTACTCATAATCTCCACCACACAATTTCCACTTGGTCAAACCTTATGACAGTTAGGATCAAAGCCAAATTCCTCTCTCGATTCCTTCAATGAACGAGAGGTCCACAAATCGAGCGTCCAAACCTTCCTACGGTTAGGATCGTCTCAAATCTTCCATTTGGTCAAACCTTATGACAGTTAGGGCCACAACCAAAATCCCCTCTCGATTCCTCCAATGAACGAGAGGTCCACTTTCAAATCGAGTAACCAAACCTTACGACAGTTAGGGTTATCCGAGTCTTTTCGATTCTCGAAGTGAAGATCCCACTTCTAGTTTCATCCTTCGGATTCTAGGGGTGGGGATCCCACCCCGAGTTTCCTTTCCTGCTGAAGATAGAATATAAAATTC
>BQKN01057620.1:5698-33104 GCA_022839385.1 Asparagus kiusianus | reverse complement strand
GTCTGATTTCGCCGCTGATAGGTATGGGCCTACACCCATTTCCAACATCCATAACTCAAAAATACACACTTTTTCATCCTAAAATTTGTAATTCAAGCTATATCCAAAAAAAAAAAAAGTTAGCAAACACCCCCTAAAATTACTTAAGTGCTTTGGAGCCACTGTAGAAGCTATGGTTCTCATCTAAAGTGGAACTCCAAAATACTTAAGTATATAGATAAACATAATTAATCCTGCGATATTAGTATTTAAAAAATCAAATAAAAATGATGATTCATTAGTTTAAATTGTATTGTATATCTAACAGTTTAGAGCAAAAATATTTCGAGTTAGAGCAAAGTGTAAACGAAATGTTAAAATACAAAGTATGTTTTAAAATTAATGTGATATAATATTTTTGGTCTAAGAGTAGTCGTAATTACAAATGAGTGGTGTAAAAAATGATTGGGGGTAACATTTTGGGTTTATAGGTAAAATATCAATCTATGATTTGTGATATTGCGGCATAAAAAAGTCTAGTGGTAATAATAAACAATAATAATAATAGGCTTTTAAATATTTCATTTAAACATACAACACACACCTAACCATATATAGAACAAAAATATAGCACATTATATCAAAAAAAATATATATTAACTTACACCGTATATCAAATTGTTAGATTATAAAGTGAGTTTAAAATTAGTTAAATGGGATATTGAGTTAAATAATTTTGAAAGTAGATGGATTTAAAACTAAAGGGGCCAAAACTTTAGGTTTATGCAAAAAAGTCTTGTGTTGTTTTATAAATAATTCAAGCTAAAACTTTTGTCTTATAAGCAAGAAAACTCATCTACCAATCACCATGTCAAGAGATTAGTGGAAAAGGCTCAAAAATTTAATATTCTAACTATTTCACTTAACAATACACCACACAATTATTTGGAACAAAAATGAAGCAAGTTATAGCAAAATATATAGGGAAAATGTGTCCATGCCCCAAAAATGGAAACTCCATGTGACCCAACCCCTTGTATTTTGGCTCATGTGATTCAGTCTCAAAAATTAGCATTTAATATTTCAAGGCCTCTCCACATCAGCAATACAAAAAAAAGATTGTATTTTAGAAAAAAAAACCCGAAATTGCCCCTCTATTTATCTTCCTCAGACGCCTCTGGTTCCCAAAAACATGGTAGGTCACGTCTCATTAATGCGATCCGACGAAAAAATAGAGGAAAATTTCCCGCCCTTTTTAAAACTCTATCATGAGCAATAACTCATGTTAGTTCTAACTTATTTCATGTTAGTTCTAACTTATTTTATTTTAGTTCCAATTTATTTCATGTTAGTTCTAATTCATGTTAAAGCTAACTTGAAGTGGAACTAACATTAATATTTTGGCTACTTGGTCTAGTGGTAAAGCTTGAGAATTTGGAGAGGAAGTTAGGAGTTCAAGCCCCTGCACCTACAATATATATTTAAAGGTCTTTGATTGGGTCTTGGGCTCTTTGTTAGTTCTAACTCATTTTATGTTGGTTCTAACTCACATAGAACTAACATGAAATCTGGTAGAACTAACACGAGAACCACTAGAACTAACAAGAACTCAACTAGAACTAACATACCACTAGAACTAACGATTATATTAGAAATAACACTAGCTGTAATTTAGAACTAATATGAAATCAGCTAGAACTAACACGAGAACCACTAGAACTAACATGAGCTCAACTAGAACTAACATACCACTAGAACTAACGCTTATATTAGAAATAACACTAGCTGGAAATAGAACTAATATGAAATCAGATAGAACTAACACGAGAACCGCTAGAACTAACAGGGACTCAACTAGAACTAACATAGCACTAGAACTAATGCTTATATTAGAAATAACATTAGCTGGAAGTTAGAACTAACACGACATCAGCTAGAACTAACACGAGAACTGCTAGAACTAACATGTGCTCAACTAGAACTAACATACCACTATAACTAACGCTTATATTAGAAATAACACTAGCTGAAAGTAGAACTAATACGCATAATTCTTCTCTATTATTGTTTGATGCTGTTGCCTTGCGATCATATTCCCAGTCAGCGGTTCGACCACGTCCACAACAAATTAAAAAAAGAAATGATAATAAAATAGCAATAACAACAATAAAAGAGGAGAGGAATTCACCTCTTTTTCATTTATAATTTTCGGAAACAATTACGAATAAAATGTTTCAAAAAAATTTCCATGACAAAACAATTAATAAAAATTTAAGGTAACAAATTAAAACCCAACGTGCTTGATGCACGGCGGGTCCAAGCCAATCGAGTTTTTAATTAACAACCTAGCTAGCCATTTGATTGAACTAACAAGCTCTGGACGAAGCTGTCGATAAACTTGGCCCCGGCGTCCTTCAGCCAGGTAACGTCCCCTACCCAGTTCTCGATCAGGAAGAGGGACGTCTCTTTGTTGATGGGCTCGTGCTTTTTTACCCACTCGGCGTTGGGCCCCCTTATGTTGTACTCGGTGTAGTAGCAGGTCTGGTGGAAGTCGGTCCCGTCCCAGACGGCGCAGCCCTCAGGCCTGATCACGTCCCCGATCTCCGACTCCATGACCACCGTCCTCGCTTTTGCCTTCCACGGCCTCCCCAGAGCCTGATCATATTCAGTGGCCATGCCAGAAGTGAGAGAGAATGAGAAGTTGAGAGATAGAGGGGTGAGAGAGAAAGAGATGTGATTAATGATGGAGAAATTGGGAAAAAATAAGGAGGGGCGCAGTAATCGAGTTCAGTCCCATCAAATGGGCAAGTTCGTAACTTCCATTGGTCTTTTTTTAAAATCCGATATTTTGGGGCCTCGTCACAAATATTGTGTGTATTTGGGACTTATCCACGTGGGTAGAATACAAAGGGCATCGTCACATGAAGTTTCTACTTTTGGGTCCTCAACACAATTTTTCCAAAAATATAACAAATTACACAATATAAAAAATAGATGAAATATAATATATTGGTTTTAAAATTAATTCAGTTAAGTTTTTTAAGTCTAAGAATGAGTTTCAAATGGGTCGGTGATAATAAACGGGGGTAAGACTTTAGGTTTATTGGCAATAAAACTTTTTAGGAAGCGAGCGAGTTTAATAATCGAGGTAAAATTTTTGCATGAAGTATTGTGTTTAAGAATGATGTTGGGTGTATTTAATAATTAATAGTGGAACGCTGTGGGTTTTAGATGAAAACACTTCTGAAGGAGGATGGGTCCAAAACTAAATGGGGGCAAGACTTTGCGTTTTAGTGAACAAATAACATTTACATTTCTAAAATACTAATAGGGGTTCCACTGTAGTAGGAGCATAATGTTGGTCTTGAGAGTGGAGACCCAAACCTAGAATCAAAATCAACAATTGCATGAAAATTCAAGACAAACCATGGGTATGGTCTGCGCCACACCAGGGTGTGGTAGAATCTGCCATGTCTGTCATGAGTGTGGTCTGCGCCATACCAGGGTGTGGCAGACTCGTTTTAGAATTCTAATCTGTTTGGGATTGTGTTTTGTTATAAATAGAAACACGTCCCTTTAGGGTTTAAGAGAGAAAAAGAGCACGAAAAAAGAGGGTTTTGAGGGCTCTTTGAGGTTAGAAATCTTAGAGAGAGAGAGGTCAATTGCAAGCATTATAATCTTTTTCAAGTAATCAAAGAATTATATGGTGTGGCTCCCGAGGACGTAGACACGTTGCCGAATCTCGTTAAATCTGGTGTGTTCTTTCTTGTTTACTTTCCTACAAGTTTTTATCTTTGATTTGTGGTGAATTTCTTTCTTGCTCAACTCTCAAACATAAGATCCGGAAGGGTACCGATTTGATTTGATTATTTCAAATCCCCAACACATAAAAGCAAGACTTCGCGTTTTTTAGTATACATCATCACCTTCAGTTTTAGTATTCACCTTCAGTTTTAGTATACGAGAGTAGTAAGTATGACGGGATGTGTCCATGGAGTGGGGACCACACTTCTTTATAAGTTTTCTACCTTTCCGGAGAAATTCTACAATTTATTACGTGAACTAAGCTATAATAACTCTCGTTACGGTAGGTTTTACAATTTTATAAAATTTTCATAAAGCGTATGCAAACAAAATATCCTTCATCGAGCAGTCCAAAGTCAATGAAGGGGCTACTGGCTACACGATTCATGGGGGTGGGGGGTGCGTCTGGGGATTTCACTTTCCCATTTATCGTCCCAGAGTTCCCCGCCCGCTTGGATTTGCTTTCTTCATGGAGCAGATTATAAAAAGTGACTCTATTGATCCATGCCGCAAATTTGCAGGATTTCTATAAAATCGCGTGAAGACTTCTTAGTTGATAAACTTTGAAGTGAATGTTTTCGTTAGTAACAGAGGAAAGGTGTCAGAATATAAAAATTACAGCTCTCAGTTCTCATCGAGCAGTATTTTGTTTTAAAATTGTAACTTGCAACAAAATGTCCGTACAACAACGAGTAGTTTGATGAACAAGCTCGGCCCAACTGATTTTCAGTGAAACCTGATGATATGGGCCGATTTCAACTTTATCGTGCAGTTATAATTAGCAGAAGTGCTAAATGCTTGGCTGGGCCTTAGGTTGAAATTGTTAGGACTGTGCGCACAGACCAACACCGCCGGGCCAAAAGTAGGCCCATCTTTTCTACCTAAAACCTTCAAAAGCCATCACATTCAAGAATTTTTTAAAATATAGAATCCTTTTTTTTTTACTTTTTTTTTAAAAGCATGTAGGGAAAAGAAATTTATGCATTTTCCGGTTACACTTATAAAGGTTATGATTTTTCTTACTTCGCTATTTTGTTTACGCTGATGTTTTAAATGTTTGCGCGTGTTAAACTGTTTGCACTAGCTTGATTTACGTACGATTTCTACTTTTTTTTAAAAAAATTGACGTGAGATTTCTCCCTCCAAGAATAGGTTTCTGATTCTCAACAAGGATGAACAGGAATCGTTCTTTGGCGGTGCAACACTGGAATTTTTCATCGTCAGATAAATCATCATGTAAGATTATGCTTAATTAATCACGCAGCAGGATGCACAATAATCAAAACTCTGATTACAAAGTTAGGGGACTAATCAACCCTCCGTTTCCCTTGAAGGATGATGAAAGGAGGAAAAAAAACATGTTTGCATTGGCGGAGCCACGTTGGAGCCCGAGGACCTCGGCTCAATAACATGTAAATAGGGCTGGTTTGCTAATAGTAATAGTAATTTCGTGTACAGTAAAATGCATAAGATGTCTTAACTACTTTCTCAAACCTAATCCTCTATATTTACTAGGGTATTAGTCCCTCAGTTTTGAAAAATTAGTCCGCCGATTCTTCGTATTCTAAAATTAGTCCCCAAGATCTTCTAAGTGATTTGAAATTAGTCTCCTCTCGTTAGTTAAAATTAAAAGAATAATATCGCATCCTAAATTAAACAACCGCGAACTAGGGAGTTAATTTCAAAATAGATGAAAGAGTTGGGGGCTAATTTTAAATTTTAATTTAATGATTTGAAGAACAAGTATTAAAATATTAAAGATTTGAGGGACTAATTTGAGTCTAATTTGAGTAAGATAATAATTAGGAAAATGTTTCAAAAAAATAAAGATAAAAAGGATGTTATTATTGTAAAGGCTATATATAGTCTAATTTGAGTTACGATTTTAAAAGGGCTCGTCTGAATTGCATGTTAATTTGAATTAAATGACCCATGGCCCTCATGAGGAAATTGCTCATAAACAACGTCTACCAGACGAAGGACACATCGATTCAGAGAAGTAGAAAGAGCTCATGGATGCATTAAGAAGTACTGCCCACTAGTACAAAAGAGGTCAGCCCCAACGGTTCAAACCGTTGGGGCAGATAGTGACCCCAACGGTTAGAACCGTTGGGGCAAACAAATAACCCGTTGGGACAATTTACGTTGGGGCAAAGTTTGCCCCAACGGTTGTTTTGTCAGCACCAACGGTTCAAACCGTTGGTGCTGATATTTTTTAAATTTAAATTATTAAAATTAAAAAAACTATACACCAACGGTTGGAACCGTTGGTGCAAATGTCAGCACCAACGGTTTCAACCGTTGGTGCTGACATGTTTGCACCTGTACAAAAACATGCACTATTTGTGCACATTATCAACCTGTTCATCGCAATATTAATCAACCTGTTCATAGCAATATTCCCATGCAATTATACAACCAAAAACATAAATATCATAAAATGAATTCAAGATCCTAACACTACCATACGCAATTATAAGCCAAAACAAAAAATTTACTAAAATGAAATACGAGTAGTAATTTTTAAACTAATTAAATCACAAACATAAAGAATATCCAAAATACAATGTCTTAAATATCTAAAAAGTACATGTCACTGCTGACTAAAATGAAGAAAATCAACAAAAGCCTTGCGGACGTCCTCCTCGCCGTAACCCTCCTGCGTTAAGCCCCTTATCAAGCCCCCCAGTCGACTTGTAATATGATTTTGTGTTGAAATATCTTGAGGAGACTGATGAGCAGCAGAAGTAGAACCATGAGCATCTGGAGAAGGCTGAGCAGAAGCTGAACCCTGAGCACCAGGAGAAGGCTGAGCAGAAGCTGAACCCTGAGCACCAGGAGAAGGCTGAGCAGAAGGTGGATGAGCAGTATGATAATCAACCTGTAAAGTATAAGTAATGATATTTAGAGGGCACGTTCAGATGAATCTCACACAAATTTGTAATTTAAAATAAATGTATGCATGTATACAACCATGCTTACGTGAGTTCTCTGGTCCTGTTATGACATGAATATGTATTTTCCTGTGAAGTTAATTTTGATTCTATTTTAATTTGTCAACCACTTTAAGCTTTATTTCCTGTAGTTTCTGTTGTTTTTAATTTATATATACTAACTTCTGTATAGGTATGAATTTAACCACTTTTAATTGCAAGCATCTAACAATTTAACAAAGACAATTCACTAGTTTTGTTTTCCACTTTTGTTACTATAGTTGCAATATCGAAAAGGTTATAGTCTTTCTTTTTCTCCTTGCAATCTTTATGCAGATATTTTTTTTCTGGGATTCGTGGATTGTTATGATAATTATGATCATGATGATGATAATGTTTTGTTATCCTGGTACATGGTTTAATATGCGGTAAGTAAGCTTGTACCAAACTCTGCAGCCTTCAAATATTCAGGGCCAGTTTCAAAGGGGTACAGAAGAAAATTTGGATGCACGAATTGTGTGTGATACCTATTTACACGGATTGAATCATAGTTATGGATATAAAAGTCAGATATATTACATTATACTTTTAGGATCAGTTTCACTTCCCTTTTGAAGATAATCGTGAGTTTTATATATGATAAACTATCTTGCAATGTGAGAAATAAACTTCTGAAATCAGCTTCCTAAATTAAAAACATTGTTATTATCATGTACTCTCGTCAAAATTTATTCCTTTTAATTTAATTTAATTAACCATATATACGTACAAGCTGGGTTAGTCGTTCCATCTTGGCCTTAAGCTCCGCCATCTCACGAAGCACATCAGGAGGAGTAGCGAAGGTCGGAGTGGAGGAAGTCTTCAAATAAAATCTAGTGACACCGCACTACCACATAATTGATCTATTGCAACGGTTAAGGCGCAACGGTTTTAACTGTTGCGTTAGATATCTATCGTAACGGTTTTTAGTGTCTAATACAACATTTAATGAAAAACGTTGCCATAGACTAAATAATTTGCTCATGGGCTTAATAATTTTGTTCCTGGGCTTTGGAAGCTTAAGTTTTTAAAGCCCGTCGCCTGACAGCTTAAAACGAAATATCCCTCTCTCCTAAATGAAATCCCTAAAATCACCGAAAAAAAAGAGTGCTCCCTAAAATCACCGTGGCGAAGATCTCATCTCCGATCTCTTCACTGAACTCGTCACCGTTTCCGATCTCATCTCCAATCTCCTCTCCGATCTCATCTTCGAGCTTGTTGCCATTCTCGTCGTCGAGCTACTCTCGTTGGTTTCAGGTATTTCTCCTTCCTTGTTTTCTAGGGTTTGCTCAAGAAATCGAGCCCAGATATCGCTAACGGGAGCTTTCTAGGGTTTGCTCCATCTATCTCTTCTCACAATATCACGATATCTAATTTCAAATTTAGTTAGTAACAATGGTTACCATGGTTTCTATTAGACACTTGAAGATGGGTTGAACTGCTGCAGTGAGTATTTTTTAAGTGAAGCAGGGCTCGGGCTGGAATCATCATCAATTGTAACTTAAGCGGATCAATTAACATGGATGTTAGAGGGGAGGGAGGTGCTGATTTGGTGATTTCTCGTGAGTTCTAGCTGAAAGAGTTGAGTGGTTGAAGGTGATAAGAACCCGTCTCTTTCTTTTCTTTTCGTTTTCTTTTTTTCATTTTTATTTAAATAAAGCTATTTTATATTTTCTTTAATTGTAAATGGAATTATTACTTCTTTTATATAACTCTATATTTAAATAAAGCTACTTTATATTTTCTTTAATTGTACATGGAATTATTGCTTCTTTTATATTGTAAAAGACTGAAATATGTTTGATGGTACAAGAATGAGGATATGGATTTGCTTATAATTGGAGCACTAAATATCTCGATGATGAGTTTGCTCTGCTTTGTTGGTTTTTTTAATCATATGATGAGACTCGTATATCCTTGAAAATTAGCGTACTCTGTTGTAGCCCTGTCATGCCCAATTGAATTATGGGAGAACTTGATTGGGGACAGGCAGATGGATAGTTGTTTTCTATCCATGAAGCTGAATACGTGAATTTATTTTGGTTGGTGAGAATAGATGGCCTAACATCTACTTCGAATTAGGGATTGAGGATTGTCAGCATATGATTAGTAGTTTGAGTTATCTTCAACTGTATCGGCAATTAGCTCCTAATAACTTCTTTGAAACTATCATCCCAATGTTGTCATGACTACAACTTAATACAACAATTTTGATATGTCTATAAGTTACATTTTTATGTCAGTTGAATTTTAAAAATATGAATTTTGTAATAAGTATCAGTTATGTTGTACACAATAACTTCCAGATACTTCTTGTATGAGGCTGGATTCATTTTCATCCTTGTGAGCTGGCTTGGTGTCAAAATTTTGAGCTTTAGGGATTTTGCATTATCACACTTCTGTATGCAGGAACCAACAAGATACCCAGTCCATTAAAGTTTTGGAGAAAGCTTTCTGTTGCACTATGTTGGCAATGATTTCAATCATGTAACCGGAGCTTATAAATGGATTGCATAATTTTATTCTTCAATGGAAGAGCCTTTTCCAGTAACCCATTTCACCCATAGATTACCCGTCTTCAATGCGAAGGCTCATAAAAGGCTTCGGCATCATAGCACGATTCAATTACAACATCTTGAATGCCTAAACCCCCTTGATTCTTAGGAGTACATGTAGTCTTCTAAAAGACTAAAAACAGTTGAGTAAATAGAAGCACCTCTCCGCATAAATCTCCACAAAAAGGTTCCACATCCTTAATAATCTTCTTTGGTAAACTGAATACAGATGACCAGTAATCTCATGAGCAAAAATATGATCAGTTGAGCGTTCTCCCAGCATATGGGAGGAATCAATTGGATTCACAAGTTAATGGAACCCTGAAGTGCGTAATAGGTAATTCACTTTCACGTCACAAATTTGAGCTTTGCATTAGAATATCCTCCTAACATTAAATCTCCACAAAAAGGTTCCACACCCTTAATAATCTTCTTGCAGTCTGTCAATTAAAGTGTTTGACATTCAGACAACTGTTGATTAGACACTACATACAAAAGAAGGAAATGTTTAAATTTAGAGATGCTAACATTGGGTAAAATATGTAGGAACCAACAAGATACCCAGTCTATTTTTCGGCCATAATGCGTCGAAAGCTCATCTAAACCATTATTTTCTTTTGAATATGCTTAACCATGGGTAAAATATGCAGGAACATTAGCAATAGTTGACTTCCAAAATTCGGATAATATATAGCAATAGTTGACTTCCAAAATTCGTTGCAGGATAATACTCATTGTTTCTTACTTTTTATCTATTTTTTCGTCCTTCGTTGCTACAGATTTCTTTTTTTACAATCCTTCAACTTAATACCATCCATTTAAAGTCCTTGCATTTCTTATTTTGTAGGTCATGAGCAAACCTCTTGCAACGAAGCGTAAAAAGATCTTTTATCCTCCTCTACATGTGACAAATCTTGCGATGAATCAATCCAAAGCCTGCAGTCAGCAACTTGATGGAAGCAATGTACCAAGGATGAAATCCAAAGCCTTAGACTATAAGGTATATGATACAATGATGCTTCTTACAAACAAAGCTCTAAGCTATTATCAGATTCTAATAATCCATGCAAGAAAGCTGCTTCATGAAATGAGCAAGCTTTTTCATTATTCACAACTTTAAGATTGACAAAACATGTAGTGGTTCTAATATGATTTAATAATATACATATATATTATTGTGTAGCTGTTTGTTTTTGGTGTTCGTACTGGGTCCGCCTGTTTTCTTTTCTTTTTTTTTTGTGTTTTTTGTTTTTGTTTTTTGTGTGCTTGTGTGTGGGGATATTGATTCTTTCTGTAATATGCTGATGTTGGATTCCACGTATCTAATCTGTAAGCTCTTTTGTTGGTCCTGTGGCATGCTATTCATTCATATTTTGACTTTGGTTTGTCTTAATTGATACATGATATATTCTCCAATTAGGTGAAAATATCAAATATTGTCACATGAAATTGACATGAACTTCAATGCCACAGAGAATTGAGAATGTTCAAGCGAGTGCGGATTCTATCAGAAGAGAGAGGTGAGGATGTATTCCTCGATGTAATTTAGAGCTCTGTTTTTATATTGTCTTTTTCAATTAAGAAGTGGTGATAGTCGGTATTATTACCATCATTTTCTTTGAAAACCTTGTAACGGGGTATATTCGTTCGCATGTCCATAGCATTTTGGCAAGCTAACATACGTGAGACCCCCTAATCCAGTAGTATTAAAGTCATTTTTGTTCTTTCATTGGTACCCTTAGCTGTCCATAGATAGAGGTAACATTCACTATTCTGGGTGCTTTTGCCTGCTGAAGAAAAGGGATCAGAGCTTCAGTTACTCTCTCTTCATACCATAATAATTTATGTTCAGGCATTCCTCTGCTGTCTCAGGAGTCTCTTTTGCCACTTCTAATAACTTCATGATTCTTACAAATCCATTTTCCTGCATCAATATTTGTCCACTCCTTTCTGTTATGTACACAATCATACAATCATGAGCATGGGTCATCAGAGCAGCAAAAAAAAACTTTGTAGGATGTTGATGAGTTTTCAGTTATTTTAATAGCAGTTGAAATTTTACCTCTTCTTTGGAAGTAGGTGGAGTCCCTGTCATTCCACCAACTCCTGCATTGTTAACCTGTAATGTGATAGAAAACAGAATTTCATGTAGTATGTAAAGATGTTGGGTTTTTGTTCTTTCATTTCGCTTCATATGATTCTTATGTACAATGTTTATAACTTGTTTTTAGGTGTACGATCAGATTTGTTAGTAGCAGATAGAGACCACCAATGAACTCCCCGATGGGTGATGATGGAAGATTATCGCCGTACGGCCTCCCCCCCCCCCCCCTTTTTTTGTTGTCAAATGTGCCTGTATTAATTCTGAAACTGAGAATTTTTTGCTCCTTTCATCACGCTTCTGGTACTCATGGATCAATATGTTCTTTTAACTTCCTTTTCAAACATCTTTTTTCCCCAATTTTATTATCATCATTTGCAAAAATTATGCTGATTCATGGAAATTTACACAGGTACAGAAATAATGAAAGCCAAGATTGAGATTGATACTGACAGGTTCCTAGTGAGTATTTGACATTGAGGAACAAGTTTTTGGAAACAAATAGAGAATATAATCTTTGACTGAGAAGTTTCATATTTTGTAATCAAATGTTGATGTACATTGTTTGAATGTTAGTTCGGTATGATATTTTCTGAGTTGAAATATTGGTAGTGTGGATTTAATACTTTGTAGTTTTTATACTATACTGATGTATGTTGGCACTTATCATTATGGTTGATTATGCTCAACATAAACATTTTTATATTGTGTATTAAAATTTGACTTGGTCATGTTCTTAAAAAGATTGTCCAGGTAATTGAAAACTATATTATTTTGACGTAGGAAACCAAGAACAGGTCCGATTGAGCTGTTGTAATAGCTCGATTAAAACCGTTGCAATAGCTCGATCAAAACCGTTGCAATAGCTCGATCAAAACCGCTGCGATAGCTCGATCCAAACTGTTGCGATAGCTCAATCCAAACTGTTGTGTTATGTTTTTTAAAACTGTTGCAATAGCTCCAACTGTCGTCGTAGCTCTATCAAAACCATAGCTATAGCCTACTAAAACCGTTACGTTAGGTCTTTTAAAACTGTTGCAATAGCTCCAACTGTCGTCGTAGCTCTATCAAAATCATAGCTATAGCCTACTAAAACCGTTGCGTTAGGTTTTTTAAAACTGTTGCAATAGCTCCAACTGTCGCCGTAGCTCTATCAAAACCATAGCTATAGCCTATTAAAACCGTTGTGTTAGGTCTTTTAAAACTGTTGCAATAGCTCCAACTGTCGCCGTAGCTCTATGAGAACCATAGCTATAGCCTATTAAATTAAAACCGTCGCGTTAGATGCAGGGGCAACGGTTCAAAAAACCGTCGCAGTAGAGTTCAAAACCGTTACGGTAGAGGTAGGGCAACGGCAGTATATGAGGCGGTTTGAGAACCGTCGCGCTTGCTCAAGGGCGACGGTTCCATGGCTAACGCAACGGTTTTGAACCGTTGCGTTAGAGCAAATATGTGGTAGTGCCGTGACCCAAACCTCTCTCATAACCACCATGATGCCCTCCATGTACATCATCTAAGACTGTGGTCATTGCAGTAGATTTGGGTTCTCGATCGACCCCTAATGCTTTGGCCTTTTCGATCACCCGAGCCTACACCACATAAAGTATTCAAATATTAAGTCAACAATATTATTATAAGCATATTCAAGAAATATAACAGTAAAAATTAGCATGGATAATGGAAATAATAAGTTTTAGACTGTAGATCGAATTGGAGTGTGCGAGTAGTTAGCTGGAGTTAATGGGGGAATTAAATGCATGTAGACCTACCATCCTCGATCTTCATTCGTATTCCTTGACTGATGGATCAATGTTTGACTTAATTGAAGCAGACGCGGACGTTGCGTCGAAATTCAACGGGCCAAGTTTTATGAAGACGCTTTGTTTAGGAGATCTTTCCGCTGGTCGGCTCCCCTTTGGCTGTTTGGATAGTCGCAGTTCCAACTGAGATTTTTTTTGATGTAGGGTTAATTACGTATTTATATCATTTAAACCTTTTTATTACGGCCACTTACATCTATTGAATCGAGAAATCATATTCTAGATTTTTTTTTTCCAATTTAGGGTTAATTATATATTTATATCCTTTAAACTTTTGTATTAGCACTTACATCTATTGAATCTCGGACTAGCTCAATTTATAGGATAATTTAGTCATTTTTTAGTTAAATTAGGAGCGATAGTTGTGGTTTCAACTGAGAAATCATATTCTAGTTTTTTTTTTGGATTTAGGGTTAATTACATATATATTTATATCCTTTAAACTTTTTCATTACCACTTACATCTATTGAATCTCGTAATGGTTTTTAGCTCAATTTATAGGATATATTAGCCATTTATCAGTTAATTTAGGAGCGAAAAGTAATTTATCAATACATGGTTCCCGTGTGACAAGAAAATCTAAGTTGAAAAACAATATAATCTTGAATTCAAAAAGTAGCAATACAATAGTTTAGAAAAATATACCTTGAATCCACAACTAGCACTTTGATTTATCGAAATTATTACGGTAGACCATATAGATTATTACCGAAAGCATAATTATATTATACCTGATTTCACCGATTTCTTTGATGCAGTGCAATAGTACCAGCTGTTATCAAATCATCTCTTTTTCGTTGGGAAGTTTTCCGGCCCAACCATATGTAGGTTGTCTAAAAATTATTGCAGATAGTCGATCCCACAAAACAACAGATAATGAAAGATACAATCTGACGTCCTTCACATCAACAAGCGGAAGTTACAATCTGACGACATTCACAACAGTCGATAAAAGTTACAATGTGAAGACTTTCACAGCAATGTGCGAGAGTTACAAATTGATGACTCTCACATTCCACAAGGGCTAAGTGTAAAGATTACAAAATGACAATCTGCACAAAATTCGAAGAAAATATATTATAATTAACGATCTCTGCAAATCCAAACGCGAAAACCCTCTTCCGCGTCCCAGAAGCTCAAAACGCAAGGGTCACCCTGCACTTCCAAGGCAAAACGCAGAGGTCGCCATGCGTTTCCAGATCCCAAACGCAGAGGTTGCTCCGCGTAGCCAAGCTCAAACGCAGAGGCCGCCATGCGTTTCCAGATCCCAAACACAGAGGTCGCTCCGTGTTGCCAAGCTCAAACGCAGAGGCCGCCATGTGTTTCCAAATCCCAAACGCAGAGGTCGCTCCGCATTGCCAAGCTCAAACGCGGAGGTCGCTGTAGGCTGTCTAAAATTTATAATAAGATAGCTGGTTCCCCATCAAACACTGATGCTGAAGGTCACAATATGACGACTTTCAGAAAGTCATTCCAGGTAGATCAATGGAAATTACAATCAGACGATCTTCAAGACAACAACATGGCTGAAATCACATTAGCAACTATCAGAGATGCTGATGAGCAGTGTAATGATTTTAGAAAAGCAGGAAGATCTAGAGGGCCATAAGCAAATCTTCAGCATGCTGAGAAGCTCACGATCAAGATATCTTAGTGAAGATTGTGACCTGCAGTTGATAGAGCGTCATTGGGACATCTCAATTATCACAAACGACCTGAATAGGACCTTTCTGATTGGTCATTGGTGTCATCCATATATAAAGACAAAGGAGACATGCACAGCTCGAACGCAGCTCATCAACCGCTGCCGAACGCAGCTCATCGCTGTTCAACGCAGCTCATCAACCGCTGCCGAACGCAGCTCATCGCTGCTCAACGCAGCTCATCAACAGCTGCCGAACGCAGCTCATCGCTGCTCAACGCAGCTCATCAACAGCTGCCGAACGCAGCTCATCGCTGTTCAACGCAGCTCATCAACCGCTGCCGAACGCAGCTCATCGCCGCACAACGCAGCTCATCGCCGCACAACGCAGCTCGTCTGACTTATTCAAACACGATCATAACAACTTTGAAGCTGTTCTCAACCCACGATTTGGGGAATGGTTTACGTGGGTTGTTACACCCGATTAATGGGGTAACTAATCCCCCACTTAGGCGCGGATTATAGGGGCGGTTACACCCCTGATCCCCCTATAAATATCAACAAACTCAACAGAGTTAAGGATCGGATTTTGGATAATCAGATCTTGGGAGGCTTAGATCGGATTTTCTGTGAGAAAGAGTTGAAGATTTAACTCTTTATACAGTCTGGGGAATCAACATCCAAGGGAGGATCCAGACATTACATATTTGGCTAATTAACCGAATCATCTTCGGTTCAGATAACTCTTGTCATCAGAGTTTATTATTCGCCCTGAGTTATAATACTCGGCAAGAGTCATCAGCTATAAAAATTCAGTTGTTCCAGCAAGTTGAAGTATTCAGATCGTCAACGAGAAGCAAATTCGACGCGAGCATTCGAAGGAAGCATCTCATCGCCACCGTGAAGAACCCAGTCTTAAACAAAGGAGAAAATCAAATTTATTTTCTTCTCTTTTGTACCCCGGAATTCAAATTGTAATTGAGAATTGAGAGAGTTGTAATCATTCTTTTTCTAAGCAGTTAGAGAGAATAAAATCAAATACAATTCTTTTTACTATTCTTCTTGTTACAAAATTTCCACCAAACAAAAGATGGCGACTCTGCTGGGGACAAGCTTCACTGACGAAGAAGTGGTGGTGCAATCTGATGCTCACCTCGCCGGAACGACCGTTGAGACCCTTGTAGTTGAATTTGATCAAGCCAAATATGAGGAAGCTCTTTTCTCTGGATCGTTGAGCCCCAAAGTCAGGCGCAACACCCAGAAAGCCTCTACAGAGATCCAGCTCGCTGCAGAGAAGCCGAAGAAAGCCCTCTCCTTCGGCCAAAGCCTCAAACTCGCTCTGCAGGTTGAAGATCCTATACCCGCGTTAAAATGTGTAGTGGGTAGCAAAAGGCCTCTGGTGCAGGAAGATTTAACCACTGTCAACAATGACGCGGCTAAGATCCTGAAGCAAGCCAAGAAGAACGCAGCTCGAAGACGGAGGAGATCCATCCGACGAGCACATCTTCGAGAAAACCGATCCGCGGTTCAAGGCAAAGGTTGCGTTTCCAAAACCTCGCCTAAAGATTGCGTTCCTCTGCCAGAACACATGCTTCGCGGCAATGAGCCCAATTACGAGCCGCGAGTAATACAACTTAAACGCGACCCTCAGTGGTGCGTTGTACCTCCAAAACACAGTACTGATAAGAACGCACCTGATGAGTGCGTTCAGATAAAAAGAGACCCCAAGAGGTCTGTTTCTAAACGCAGGTTCAAGCCTGATGTTCTCAAACCACAACGCTCTTGCGTTTCAACTCCAGGACGCAATGTGGTCCGAGAGGGACAACATGGGTTGAAGATTCATGTGCAGCAAGAACCAGCCTCGTCCAGTCAAGGACAGGGGGTTGCGTTCCCAATAGATAATTCTCAAATTTCTGATTTGCGAGAATTACTTTCTAGAGGGAAACCACCACAACAATCAGCTCACTCATGTCATTGTGAGAAGATCATTTCAACAGTCCTTTCCGAATGCCAATGTTGTATACCTGAGCCTCGCAGGTCTGTATTCGATAGGCTGTCCAACGTCGCAAGACCCACCAAAAGACGACATCATCAAAAGAAGAGAGTTTCTGAAACCGAATACCCTCAGGTCACCATCAACATGACCGGCAGAGGGAAAGCCCGGCATCCTAGTCCTGACGAATCTGAAAGAAGCCATTCCCCGACCGTTCGAGAAATCTGCGACGAATTTGAAGGAGTGTATCGACATACCCGGACACGGACGGGAGCAATCTGCCCGGTCGACTACCAGAAGTTGGCCAAAGGAATTACTTCTGATGATGAACACTCGGCAATCGTCGAATCCCAATCCTCGAGTTCTGTTGGAATGCGAGAAGTCTCCGCTTACATGACTAACAACCCCGAAGATTTAGCTAAAACAGTTAATGAACACCATATTATGCTTCATGCACAGCAAGAGACGCTCCTCCAATTGAAGGACATGTTGGCCCAGCTCCTCGCCGAAAAAGGCCAAAAACCCGAACCTTCTCGGAAGACAACTTCGAAAGGAAAACAGAAAGTACTGGAGCATGAGACTCACAATTTGGAGTCCTCTTCCGAAAATGAGAAAGAAACGGAGAGAGAATCGAATCTCCAATCAAACAAAGTAGATGAGCTAGAAGCCCGCCTTAACGCAATGGCCAACAGAAGCGAGCTTCGCGAAGAAGGAGTGATACGGCCTTATCCTGCAGAGTGGGATACAGCTCCATATCCACCAAAGTTCAAGGCCCCAACCTTACAACCATTTGACGGCACCGGATCACCGAATCAGCACATCTACTACTTTAAGTCCCAGACTGGAGATGTGGTGGCAAACGATGCCATCTTGACTCGACTATTCATCGGTACCCTCAAGGGTGTAGCCTTCGAATGGTTTATGAAGTTGCCTGCCGGTTCTATTCAGAAATGGATAGACTTGGAAAGGCTTTTCTTAGCGAGATTCTTCGAAGATGACACGGAGGTCTCCGTTCCGACTCTTCTCGCCACCAAACAGAGAAAAGGAGAGTCCATCAAAGCCTATGTGGAGAGGTTCCGTAGTATGGCATTGCGATGCCCATCAGGTATGACTCAGTCAACCCTAGTTGAAACTTGCAGGCACAATCTGCAGACTCAGCTCCTTGCCCAGATGGGGGTAGCAGAGTGTCGTTCCTGGAGACAACTGGTGTCGCAAGGGGAACAAGCCGAAGAGATTGTTGCTCGAATTAAAGCTGAAGAAGAACCACAACCCAAGCCGCAACAACAACGCAATCAGAACAATGCCCAGCGGTCTAAGGGGAAAGAGACTCTCGCAGCTGATTACACGCAAGTGCCACCGCCCACTAAGCAAGGCAAGGCCCCGAATCAACAAAGGGCGCCCAAGCAATACTCGTTCAAAGAAGAGCATGTGGACACTCTGTTTCAGCTTCTTCGAAAGAACAACAAATTGCAACTCCCTGAAATCAGGAAGCCAGACGAAGCAGGGAAGGTAGATGACCCCAACTACTGTCGCTATCATAGGTTCTTGGGACATCCTACCAGGAAATGTTATGTGTTCAAGGACATCTTGTAAAATCTGGTAAACGCAAATGTACTCACCTTGAAGCCCGAACAAAAGACTGTATCTACCAACATGATAGCAGTCCAGTTTGGCGACTTCCCTCCAGTGGCAACCGCGAATGGTGTAGTCCCCATTCCCAAAGGGGAAATGCACTTGAAGAATACCGACATGCATAATCAGAAAGGCAGGGGGTTGATACCTCTCTCTACCCCAAAAGGAGAGATCATGTGGGTCCATCCCGATTTGATTAAAGATCAACAGTGGACGAATACCTCGTCCAAGAAGAAAGGAGACAAGGCTAAATCATCCAACATGATTAGCCCTTCCATGACTGAGAATGATGATCATCTCAAACCTCTCACCGACTCAGAGGAAGAAAGAATCGTCCTGGCAGCATACCCAGGAGACAACGCTGGCACTCGGTCAGGAAAGACTTACTTGAGGGACTACACCCAGAATCCTCAAGAAACTGAAAAACAGCTACAGTACGCTGGGGGTTCTGCACCAAAGAAACCCATGGATAAAGGAAAGCAGAAAGAGCTCCGTTTCAATAGAAATCTTCACCAGGAGCGTGGGGAGTCAAGCGAGCCTTTCCAATTCAATGTCATGGCACAGCTGGCCAACATACCCGCCAGGATTACTTTATATGAGCTATTGAGGTTGTCTAAATCCACCAAGGAAGCTCTGATTGAAGCTTTGAAGAACACGGAGAGTTTCATCACTCAAGTTACTTCGATACCTGAAGCGTCCGAAGATCAGTCGTGTCTGCAATGTCTGCAAGCGGCAAGAAGTCTACCATGCATATCTTTTACTCAGGATGATATGCAGGTCCAGCACAAGCACGATAGACCCCTGTATTATACAGGGTACATCGGATCATCAGAGATCAGCCGCGTTCAAGTTGACCCAGGCTCAGCACTCAGCATCATGCCATACAGAGTTATGCAAGTCATAGGGATTCCCATGCATCGGCTGAATGCTACTCAAACTACCATTTTCGGGTTCAATGCTAATAGTACCCGACCTCTGGGAAAGCTCAAGCTTAGATGTCAAATTGGAGACCTCAAGTCAGAAGTAACTTGTTATATCATCGATGCAGACACGTCTTATAATCTCTTACTAGGACGCCCATGGATACATGCTAACCGCATTGTCCCATCTACTCTACATCAAGTTATGAAGTATGTCAACGATGAAGACAAAGTTCGAACCCTGATTACGGAAAAATACCCTTTCAGAGGAGTAGAAAATTTCCACACAGATTCGGTCTTCTATTCGGAATCGCAAGAGAAAGAAGATGTTGACAGCGGCAACGAAGCGGATGTTGAACCAGACCCCGAGGAAGATTGTCCATGGGAGTTGAACTTTGATGTAATGAGTGCAGTTGAGAACAATAATAATGTACCGAGTGAGGGCGAGTGGTGCATTAATGAAGATTTTATTTTGGCGTACTTGTCTGATGATTCTTTTAAAGTTGAACAAACAGGTACCAATCCATGGCGCGTGCTTTGTGCGGAAACATCTCTCACATTGCCAGTTAAGCCACCTTTCGCTTCAGACGAAGAAGTCGAAAATGCACAAAAGGCTTTCTTCAAAGTTTCGCCCAGAAGGAAAAGGCAGAAGCCGATTCATTTCGGTAAAGTTAAACCCGAACCACTCAAACGGGGAAGTTCTGAAGAGGATGATGGAGTGCCTCAATTCCATTATCACGAACCTAACTCCGTCCAACTAATGAAACAAATGGGGTACAACTTTAACGAAAAACAAGGTTTAAACTTTGGGAAAGGAAGACGAACACCAATTCGAATGTCTCTCACTCCCGAAGGAAAACCGCCGGATTATTATCAAAAGACCAGAAGAGGCTTGGGCTATGTCACAACGCCTCCTGCCTCAGAAGATGAAATCAGTAATTACCTGCGGCAAAATCATTCATCTGGAACATCCTCCTGTGAATCTGATGTCAGCGTCGGACCTTCCTTTAAAGGCTTGACTGCGAACATGGTGTCAACTAGTCACCCAGATGAAGACGCAGAAGGAGATGAAGAGTTAATCGAGTCGGCCGACGATCCTTGGATCAAACATCTTAACATTTTGTGGGATATGCGTTTTGAACAACGCGAACCGCCCACCGAAGATAAAGTAATCCAGGTCAACATGGGGGATGAATCTGACCCTAAGCCTATCTTTATAGCTGAAGATTTATCATCATCCGAAAAAGAGGATCTTATATCTCTCGTCCGAGAATATATAGATGTCTTCGCCTGGAATTATGAGGATATGCCGGGTCTCGACCCAAAAGTGGCCATGCATCGTCTTAACATTGATCCGGATGCCAAACCCGTTAAACAACAACAACGTCGGTTTCGTTCCGAGATCATGGAAGCAATTGAGTCCGAAGTGAAGAAGCTCATAGACTCAGGCTTTGTGAGGGAAGAACAACACCCGGACTGGGTAGCCAACATTGTTCCAGTCCCTAAGAAAAACGGTAAGGTCCGCATATGCATCGATTTTCGTGACCTTAACGCAGCTTGTCCAAAAGACGAGTTCCCGCTTCCTATCACGGATGTTATGATCGATAACACCTGCGGATATGAAAGAATGTCCTTTATGGATGGATTCTCTGGGTATAATCAAATCAAGATGCACCCAGACGACGAGAGACATACTGCATTCAGAACACCACTGGGGGTGTATTGCTACACAGTGATGCCCTTCGGCTTGAAAAATGCAGGCGCGACTTATCAACGTGCAATGAACTCCATCTTCCACGAACATCTGCGTAAGACGATAGAGTGCTACGTTGATGACATAGCTGTGAAAAGCCAATGTAAAGGTGATCATCTTACGGATTTGAAGACTATGTTCGATATCATGCGAACACATCAACTGAAGATGAACCCGACAAAATCTTTCCTTGGGGTCTCAAGCGGAAAATTCCTGGGATTTATTGTCACGTCTAAGGGAATTTCTCTTGATCCAGAGAAGATCCGCGCCATCCAAGACATGCCACCTCCGAAGAGTCTGAAAGAACTCCGAGGTCTACAAGGGAGATTGGCCTACATCCGGAGATTCATATCTAATCTTTCGGGGCGTTGCCAGCCTTTCTCTAAGCTCATGAAGAAAGGAGTATCCTTTGTTTGGGATGGGGAATGTCAAAAAGCATTCGAAGAGATTAAGAGATATCTTACTCAACCGCCAGTTCTTGTAGCTCCAATATCAGGCAAGCCATTCCTGCTATATGTGAGAGCCATGTAACACTCTCTAGGAGCCTTGTTAGCCCAGAACAATGATCAAGGTCAAGAGCAAGCCATCTATTACCTAAGCAGGACCATGATGGGAGCCGAACACCGGTACAATCCAGTTGAAAAAGAATGTCTCGCTTTGGTATTCGCGATTCAAAAGATGCGACATTATCTTGTTGGACAGACAATTCACATCATCTCCAAGGTGAATCCCTTGAGAGTCCTAATGACTAAGCCATCATCTTTAAACTGCCGACTAGCAAAATGGGCCATTCTCTTATCGCAATACGATATGCAATTCATGCCCCAAAAAGCGGTCAAAGGTCAAGCGTTGGCAGACTTTTTAGCTGATCACCCGGTGACAGGGACATCCAAATTGTATGAAGGGTTACCTGATGAAGTCGCCGAAGCTTGTGTCACTCGAGAGTCTATGCAAATTTGGAAACTATTCTTCGACGGTGCATCCAGAGCAAATCCTCATGGAGCAATTACTGTGGGAGTTGGGATAGTGTTCGTATCTCCAAGTGGTCACGTGATCCCCAGAGGATTTTCCCTAATCGAGCCTTGCACCAACAATGTGGCGGAATATAATGCTCTGTTGCTAGGAATGCAATTGGCCGAAGAACTTAACATTCGATATCTCGAGGCTTACGGTGACTCTCAGCTCATCGTAAATCAAGTTCGAGGGGAGTACGAAGTACGTCATGAGGACTTAATCCCGTACTACTTCGCAGTACTGAAGCAAGCTAAGAAATTTAAAAGATTCTTTATTGACTACATTCCACGAGCTCAGAACGCTTACGCGGACGCTTTAGCCTCATTGGCGACTTCTTTGGCATTACCGCCAGGGGCTGAAACAACAGTCCCAGTCATAGGGCGTGAATTATACTGCTCTAAAATTCCTAAAGAGGAAAATTCAGATAAAGCAACGACAGAAGAAGTCTGTGCGACCTCAATGGAATTAGAAGCCAGGGATTGGCGATTTCCATACATCGACTATGCCATATATGGAATTTTACCTGAGGATCCCAAGGAAGCGGCCACTATCAAGCGAAAGGCCCTCCAATTCTATTATGACGCAATTTCGCAAACCCTGTATCGTAAATCGCATGACGGAGTTTTGCTTAGGTGCCTCTCTCGAAAAGAAGCAAAAGAGGCTCTAAAGGAAGCTCATGAAGGAATGTGCGGAGCTCATCAGCCAGGAGCCAAATTGGGCGATCGTCTCCGGAGAATCGGGTATTACTGGCCGAAAATGTTTTCAGATGCGGCAGACCATGTTAAACGTTGTCATGAATGCCAGATTCATGGTGATTTTATCCACCAAGCACCGGGAAATTTACACCCTACATCTGCATCCTGGCCATTTGAGGCATGGGGTATGGATATCGTCGGTCCGATTTCTCCTCCGACTTCTAAGGGACATCGGTTCATTTTGGCCGTGACCGATTATTTCTCCAAATGGGCGGAAGCAATCCCGCTAAAAGAAGTCAAGACTTCAAATGTGATTAAGTTCATCAAACATCATGTCGTCTACCGTTTTGGAGTTCCGAGACGAATAGTGCACGACAACGGGATACAATTTGTCAGCTTCGGATTCCAGAGATTTTGTGATAAATTCAGGATCCAAAGTGTCGCATCTACGGCATATTATCCACCAGCGAATGGTCTTGCGGAAGCCTTCAACAAAACCATCGTGAAGCTTCTTAAGAAATTCGTTTCTAAAAGCCGACGTGATTGGGACGAAAGACTCGGTGAGTGCTTGTGGGCATACCGAACAACAGTAAGGACTTCTACCAGAGCTACGCCGTTCTCTTTAGTATACGGCTGTGAAGCAGTACTACCACTGGAGATTCAGATCCCTTCTCTGAGAGTCGCGATTACAACAGGACTTACAGATGAAGAAAAACATCAGCGACGCTTGCAAGAACTTGAAGCCCTAGACGACAAGCGACTTCAGGCTCAGCAGCAGATTGAATTATATCAAGCCCGTATTTCTAAGGCTTACAACAAAAAGGTTAAAGAACGGGTCTTCAGGAAAGGCGATCTAGTTTTGGCTAATCGACGACCTATGGTGATGACTCACAAAACCAAAGGGAAATTCAATCCCAAATAGGAAGGACCTTTTGTGATAGAGACAGTTGTTCGCGGGAAAATTTGTGCCTTTCTTCATTGATATCATTGCCATCTTAGTTAACAACTTTATGCGTTACAAAGATCCGGTCTTTTTATAAGAGCCGGTTACAATGAAAATCAAAATACGAAAAAGAAAGATTACAATTTGTTTCCTTTTATGTCGAACGAATCGCGAGCTCCTGTTTTGCGGTCACTCGCTTTGTGTGGGTTCTTTGCCAGCGCCGGGGTTATTTGCCGTGGACCACCACGTGATCTCGATCCGGTCGGATCTACACGATATGACGGGTATTATCTCACGAAGGAAATAATAGCCGAGTGGGGTACTAATTCACCAAGGAAATAGTAGCCCAAGTGTCGAAATCGACCAAGCGAATTCGAGACTCTTCTCGGGATCTAAGAACCAAGCTTAGATCCGGAGGAAAATCGTGTAGATCTCAGATCCGATCCTCTCGAACTCCTGCCTTGTTTGACGTTGACGTTCGCTGAGCACCAGATCTGGAATTCCAAGTCTCCGAAGCCTTCAAAGTTTGGATCTTTGTTTAGATCTGAGTCTTCAATCCAGCAGGGCTTCGCCTCCTCCAAAATCCAACCTTCACAAATGAACAATGCCTTGGCCTATTTATAGGCACTCAGAACTGTGCGTTTGCACAGTTCTGAGCCTAGCCACCTGTGGGTGGCTCGGCTCTTGGCCGAGCCACCCACAGGTGGCTCGGCATTGGCCGAGCCCCCTTAGGTGTTCCGTCGTTTCGGTTTTTGGTGTTTCCGGTCCTCTGTTGTCCGGGTTCCGATTCGTTGTTGATCTGGACTTCGATTCGGTTGTGTGGTTGACTTGTTCGGATTCGATTCGTTTTGATCCGATTCCTGATTTGGCAGTAAACCCTCTTCTGAGTTCGAGTCCGAAACCAATCTTGATTCGATCGTTATATCACCGAGTTCGTTCTTGTTTAGATGACTCGGTGATTGGTTTGATTCCGCGTGCGAGAGGATGCATTCCACTGCTTGGGTGCGATTTATTGGCTTCGTCGCCTCGTTAACCTGCTCCGTTGCGTATGGCTTGGCTTCGGCATTGGCGGGATAACGGTCGTGCTTGAATACGTCGCCCGATGGTCGGTTCTGTCGAATCGGCGTCGTCGAGCTGTGTTGTGAGACCTATAGGCAATTTTATACGCCTACAACAGTCTACTCCAACGGAGCCTACCTTCTCATTAATAAGAAAGGCGATAGACTTATGATGCCAATTAATGGGAAATTCCTCAAGAAGTATTACCCTTAATCTGCAAGGCTCTTAAGTCTAACTGGGGGTTGATTATTAATAAATTGTTCTCCTACTTTGTACGCCGTCAAGTTAACATTACACCTCTGGCGATTTAAAGATCATTATAATAAAGGAATTGTCCCAAATTTTTCCAGATTGCTGTCAGCATAATCTGTTTTGTGAAAATTCTTAATTCTAACATTGTATTTAGCCCTCTTAAACGTAAGTCCTATGGCTGCGTTCAGAACGGGTCTACAGCTGCATTTCAAGTCTCACAGATGCAAGATCTGATGCTGCGTTCAACCATCCCGAACACAAGTCCTATGGCTGCGTTCAGAATAAGTCTACAGCTGCGTCCTCACCAACGAACGCACAATACGATCATTTCGACTTCCAGAAGAGGCTTCCCAAATTGGAAGGCATCAAGTTTACCCTCAATATCAAGACAACTACAACCCAAGTCCTGAAGTTGCCTCTTGAGATGCAAATAGGCTTGCGTTCAAGTCATTCAAGCACAAGGAAATAATTTTCAGAAATTCACATATCACAAAAAAGAGACTATATCATTTCAAGAGATGTCCACAGTTCATCACAGGCAAAAATAATAACTGTCACAAGAATACCAAAAGTTATTACAGACCAAAAAGTTATTTAATATAAAAAGGGGGTTCTCTAAGGGAAAAAGAGGCAAGACGGGCTTTAGCCTGAGCTATTCGTGCAGCATGCTTGGCTCGGACCTCTGCTTCAGCTTTACCCCTCAATTCTTCAGCAGTGATAATAGCAGCACCAGCTTCTGATCGTAAAGCCTGAAGAGTCTCTTCTATCTCAGGCTTCAAGTCAGCGCTTTGCAGTTCCTCCAAGGTTTCCATGGTGCGTCTGAATAAGTAAATCTTCCGGGCGCAGTGATCGCGCCAGCCGCGATTGACACGTTTCAGCAAGTCCATCACATCAAAGAACGAATCCAGAAAGTCGGAGAATGAGGCCCATCCTTGCTCAGCAATGAGGTATGCTTGCTTCACCATATTCTCCAAGAGCTCTGTAAGGAAGTGCACACTCTCCAAGTCTGGGGTGAAGGCTTTACCATGAGGGACCATGGCAAGAGGGGTAATCAAAGGGGCGTCTTCTTGGAGCACTCCCTCTCCTTCATCGTCAGAAATGACGATGGGTTCAGTAGCAGAAGCTCCACCTTGCAATAAAGCAATCATAAATTCAGTAAGTCCCCAGGCAACCGAATTTAAACGCAACAGTTCAGATTTGTGTCAAAATCAATCTGAACACAGCAGCTCAGACCCGCGTCAAAATCAATTTGAACACAAGGAATCTGGACTTGCGTTGGACTTCTTCCTGATTAAGAGATTAACCCTTTGTTTTATCATCAAACACAAAAGTTCTGTTCAAGATCAAAACAGTTCTTATCAATAAACACGGAGATTTCTCTGTGAGAACAACAGTAAGGGTTCTGCTCTTCTTTGCCACAATGGACATAAGAAAATCTTTCATGATCCAAAATCAAGAAGATGAACAGTTTTCGAAAGGAAACATACAAGTCCTTTGCAAGGTCAAAGAGACGAACCTTGTTCGTCATCATCAACCGAAGCCTAGTCAGGGAATTTCAAGAACACTTATTGAAAAAGAATACTTAAAAAAAATGAGAGTTTACCTCGATGATCAGACGCTGGAGGCGTCGATGACGGTCCGGAGGCGGACCCAGAAGCGCCCTTCGACGGTGAGAGAATGTCCGCCATCTGCTCGTGAGATCTCTTGGGAGCCATGGCCAGAGAACGAAATCAAATCGTGGAGGAATTAACGAGAAGAAACTCGTTTCTGAGTTCAAGAAGAGAGTTTAAACGTTAAGGCCCTTGATGTGACCAATCAGCCCTATTTATAAAAATTAATAATGATGGGGTAGAGTTCCAAGACTCCCGCCCTAATGTGGCCTCTTCGTCATCATTATAGCCGCTTGGGCTTCTGATAAGACGCAGGACAAGACCCCGCGTCCAAAAATAAATCAAACCCGAACGCAGCAGTTTGGAGTTGCGTTCGACCCGAACACAGCAGTTAGGAGTTGCGTCCTTCCAAAAATACGCAGTCCTATCTAAGGATATGAACGCAGGGGGTACCCCCAGCTCTAGAATTCTTATAAAATGTGCTACTAAAGTTTAAAACTCTTGCACATTTCTTTTTGACTAAACCTTTTTAATGTCAATCTTAAATCCATCAAGGAGTTTAAACTCCATCTTCCTCAAAGTTGCTCCGATCGCAACACTTCCAACTTATCGACTCTCATCAATAGAGCGATAAGTCCTCAAAGTTGCTCCGATCGCAACA
>BQKN01057619.1:49466-82091 GCA_022839385.1 Asparagus kiusianus | reverse complement strand
AGAAATACACTGATCAAAGGAAATGAAGGTGCTACAAAAACAAACTGGAGAATATAGAAATACACTGATCAAAAGCAACTTTGAGGACCTATCATGCTACTGGAGAGAGTCGATAAGTTGATTTTATTAGAGGAGGGATATTAAGGTGATAAGAATTTGTTGCGATCAGAGCAACTTTAAGGACCTATCACTCTACTGGAGAGAGTCGATAAGTTAATTTTATCAGAGATGTGATATTAACATGATAGAAATTTATTGCGATCGGAGTAACTTTGAGGACTTATCATTCTATTGGAGAGAGTCGATAAGTTGATTGTCAGAGGTGTGATATTAACATGACAGGAATTTATTCATGTGACTTGAACATAATTTTGGTGGGCTTGGCGTCTCGTTGGAGAGAATTGGTAAGTGATTTATCATTCGAGGTGATGAATTTTTAGTACTTGTGATTTAAACAATATTTTGAAACTTATCACTCTACTGAACAGAGTTGATAAGTAGGTCATTTATTACTCCACTGAAGAGGGTTAATAAATTAATCATGAATTGAGTAATTTTGGGGACTTATCATTCTATTAATGAGAATAAATAAGTTGATTTTGACAGAGGAATTTAGACTCTGTAGGGATGATGGTCATCAGAAGTATAGTATTAACTTAATGCCAATAGAGAATTTTGTCAGGTGAATCACCTTAAACCCTGCTGAAGAGATACAAATGTTTTAACATCACTCTATTAAAAGGACTCATGAATTCAAGAGTGGACCTCTTATTTAGAATAATTTGAACGCCAAGGTAATCTTTGCGTTTTGAGTTCGAAACGTAGTGTTAGGACCTCTCATAACACAGGTCTTGACCTAGCGTTTGGAATTTGAACGCAGAGGTGAACTCTGTATTTAGGTTAAAGCTTAACTGGCTTTTATCCATTAACATTGTGATTACGTTTTAAAAATAGTTGGGATTCTCTCCTAGAATCCCGTATTGCCTTAACAGCTTGACGGCTGTTATAAATAGACCTGAGCGGTCAAATCAAGAGTCATTCGACTCTCTCTTCTCTTGTATTTATTCCGTAAACGAGAACTCTCGTTAATTTTGACAAAACCTCTGACGAACTCCATCTTCTCTGACTAGCAAGATCCATGGCGCCATGGAGAATGAGCTCTGGCTTGAAGAAAGTCATGGGAACGACTTCAAATACGTCGCTGGTTAAAGATGCCAGCAGTGTTTTAGCTTTCGCGGGCACCTCGTTGTTGCCGCCGCCCTGTGGGCCTCCCTTCTATGGTAGGTGACGATTGTGATAACTTACTTCAACAAGTATTCGAGACCCTAAATGGGTTCTTGGCAACGAGAAAGATGACTTGTTTTCTTATAATTAAAACGTAGAGTTTGGACTCTGTGTTAATTGTGAAACGCAAAGTTGGGACTCTACGTTAATTGTCAAACGTAGAGTTGGGACTTTGTGTTAATTATAAAATCTGAACGTGGATTTTAACCTCAGCGTCTGAGATTGAAAATGTGGTTTTTGACCTCGGCGTTTAAGATTGAAAACACGGGTCTTGACCTTGGCATTTAAGATTTAAAATGTGGGTCTTGACCTCGGTGTTTGAGATTAAAGACACGGGTATTAACCTTGGCGATTGAGATTAGTCTTTTGGACCTATATCAGTAACTTGTTTCAGCTACTAATCTCTAGTTTTTGTCTTGTAGTGCTTTTCCCTAATGTACCGCTTTCCTAGGAGCATCATTTTGGATACATTGGTGGTCTAGATAAAGACGAGATTTTTGGTTTTTGTGAAAGAATTTTGCTGTGCACTATCCCTGATTTAGAGTGGACACACTTGATCCGGGAAGCCAGATGTTCCACCCTTAGGACTTTGATCACCAACTTGGATATGGAGACACCAGCATGTCATGACCAGTTCATAAAGCCAGCGTTCTTATTTGGAGATCGCATAGCGGCGAATGACAAACTTATACATGTGGAAGACTCCAGGCTACTCCGCAAAATCAACAATTGCTTCTTCTTTCTCCCGAGCATGAAGAGAATGTATCCACTCTCCTACTTTCTAAGTGTCAGCTGTCATAGGGGTTTGGCTTTTGAGCTCGTCAAGGAGAGGGAGAACGTGTCACTTGGATCTAGTCGACGAGCTTGTGTATAGATTGGTGTACAAATTAAGGGCCTAAGACCTGGTAGATTTGAGAAAAATGATCTCGCTCAAGAGATGCATCTTCAGCGAATATTTTTGTATGGTAGTTGATTGCCACACGAGGAAAATTTCCTACACAGATGTTCAGATCTCCCGGTTGGGTGTGTTTTGGAGAGGGTGGTTGGTGGACTCGCATGGTGGACTTTGTTCTTGTAGACCTTAAGGAACCGCTTGCCCAATCTGGCCTTACAATCCTGGTGTTGGCCACCCGACCTGGGATTGTTTAGAGCTATCCTAATTTCTTCGCCATGCTAAAGTGATACAACCCGAATAGCTACACGTTCTTCACACCTGTCGGAGAGCTAGGTTTCTCTCTTCATGAAATGCATGGTATATCAGAGCTACCATTCAAAAATATGCCCTATGAAGAGTTCATTCCTACTACAGAAAATCTCTCTATCTTGAGAGCGGCACACCCAGAGATTTATGCGACCTTCTGGGAGTTGATGTGCCACTTTCATATTTGCACCCAAATCATCGAACTACACAGAGGAGGCATTATGCACACTGCTCGGGCAGATTATCTTTTCCAGAATTTGAGTCAAAAAGATGCAGCCATGACACGACTTGCTACCGTTTCTTCCAAAAGAATTAAGACTCGAATTAAGGCTGCTAACACTAGCTATAAGGATAAGCATCAAGAGGATGGATTTGAAGCTAGTACTGAATTCAAGAGCTTTCACTACCAGGCTACGACTCCCATCTTCGACACTGATCTCCTCACTGGCTTTTTAATGATATAGCTAAAACGTTGTGTAGTGCCATCGAAGCCAGTAGAGTCCATCTTAGCCGAGGTAGTATACCTAGCTGTTTTATTAGCTCATGGAAGGCCCGTGAGTCTCCTCACTGTCATGGTAGGCTGTATACAGAGTGGCCTACGGACGTTGACTTATGAATTCATTGACGTCTAAGAGGTAAATGTTTCTGGGAAGAAAGTCTTCAAAACTCCCCAACCTCGTGTATTAGTATCGTATACATACTTGGTGGCCTGGTTTGTGTTACATTTCCCTCCATTGATGACAGGGATCGCCAACGATAGTGAGGCTTCTATTCTATTTGTGTAGATGCTCGAGTTGGCCACATGGACCAACACTTACATAGTCCAGGCACGACAGCTCCCTGAATTCAACACTTGAGGAATTTTCTAAGTGTTCCCATAATTTTTCGTTCGAACCTTCTTCGCATGATTACATGTTTGATTTTTCTGACACCGGGGATCGTCACCATCAACCTATAAGGGGGACTCAGGGATCATCTAACTCGTAAGTGCACTATTCACGATGTAATACCTTAGTGCCACTGTGAGATGCTCATCAAAATAGTGCTTGCTGATTTCCAGTGTACCGAGGTACCAAAACCTTCGGTATTCGAAAGGCTTTCTCAGCAGCCTCTGGAGTCAAGACTTCCTCGCCGGAGATGCAATCACCAGGGGAGACAGGCTGTTGATGATTTGGAACTCCAGGTTGCTACGATTAACATGGCGGGGAAAGGAAAAGCCAAGTATTCAGATTCGCCATATCTGGACTTTTCCCTCGGGTTCAAATACCTCCCCTTTGAAAATGAGGGTGTCTACCTACACACCCATACTCAAATAGGGGTGGCCATCCCATTTGATTATGCCCACTTGTCCTCTATCTATGACAATGAGGATGAAGTGTGCTCAGCGACAGCAATGTCTCAGGCCTTAAGTTTAGCTTATGGTAAGCACGCAAATGTGTACATGGTGAAGGGCTCTTATGACATTTTCAGAAGAGTAGAGGAGTAGCAAGTAACCATCAACTCCTTGAAGGGAATGATAGAACAACTTCTAAACAAGAAGAAAAAGAAGAGGAATTCATGGAATCAGTGAAGATCCTCGAAGAATAGGGAACGAGAGCCTACTCCTCCTAACACATCTGAAGAGGAAGATAATCGCAACTCATATCTAGAATTTTCATCTAAGTCTTCAGGGAAGCATCACATGCGTGCAACACTCCTCGGGACAAGAGGCTTGATGAGTTCCAAAGTCAACTTAACGCCCTGAAGCTCTAGAAGAGCATGAACAAGCTGGGGGTAGTCAGACCGTATCTAGTCGAATGGGGTACAGTCCGTTACCCGGCAAAGTTCAAACAAATGAGCTTAGTCCAGTTTGATGGTAAGGGCTCTCCCTCACAACATATCTACTACTTTCTGTCTAAAATATGATTTCTCATGGGGAATGATCTTATCCTCACCTGACTGTTTATCGGCACCCTGAGGGGGGTAGCCTTTGAATGGTTTTGCAAGATGGAACCCAGCTCTATTAAAATAATTGCCGATGTGAAAAGCTTTTCTTGGCCCATTTCTTTGACGATGACACAGAAGTGTCGATGGACACTCTACTTGCTGAGAAGCATAAGAAAATGGAGTCGATCAATGACTTCATAAAGAGATTTACGAATCGATCATTTCATTGTCGGGACCAGGTCTCTAAAAGCAGCACTTTAATTGAGAAGTGTCGCAATAATCTCTCGATCGACATTTTATCTAAGGTTCGCACAGTAGAAACCCGAACATAGAAGGAACTTGTTCGCTAAAGTGAGCAGGTGAAAACATGATCAAAAGGCTAGAAGCCGAAGAGCCTCGATCTAAAAGAGGAACTTCGAAATCGAGTGCCCCTAGGAACCCTTCTCAGTCGAGGGAGAAGGAGATCATGGCTGTCGATTCTACTCCACCTCCCATTTTAGCTTAGAGACAGAAGCTCAAGTCTTTTGAGCAGCGCCCTCTGAGGCAATACAACTTCAAGAAAGACCAAGTTGTGAATACCTTTGATACTCTCTTCAAGAGTAGTATAATGAAGCTGCCAGAGATCACGAAGCCTGAAGACATGAACAAGACAGATGATTTGAACTACTATGCGTACCACATATTTTTGGTTCATCATACCTCCAACTGTTATATCCTTAAGGATAAGCTGCAGGCTCTTTACGACGCGGGAGTCCTAAAGAAGGAGAAGGTGCAAAAGAAGGTAACTGTAAACATGGTCACTCTGACATTTGGGACAAGCCTTCTTAAGGTTCACGCACCGGTAGGTGTCGTACACATCCAAAAACCAATGTTAAAGATAACCAATGCTAATCCTCATAATCAATAAGAAAAAGGCTTGGTATCGCAGATCTTGCCATCAGGACAGGTGATATGGGTTCATTCTTATCTCCTCGATGATGAGCAGTGGACCTCCAACAAGTCAAAAGGCAAGCCTAAGCTCTCTAACGTTGTTTCGGCAATTTCGGACAATGACAATGTGGAGATAACAACACTCACCGATTCTGATAGTGATCTAGATGCCTTGATTACCCGAGCAAGGAAAGACTTTGCCAAGAATTACCCTCTGACAGCGAAAAGTCCAACAAGACCATCGGTTGGACCGTCACCAACAGTTTAACTGAATCACCACAAGCCGAGTTCAAGTGATCAACCCTTTCAGTTTGACCTACTCGCACAGCTAAAGAACCTTCTAGCTAGGATTACCATGTATGAGCTCCTGCGGCTATCCAACTCTACCTGGGAAGCTCTACGGGAGGCACTAGCCAATTCTGAGGCCTTTGCCACGCATTTCTCGCCTACTTCGGAAGAGGACGCGGAGAAAGGGTGTCCATAATTCTTCCAGACATCCAGACAGTAGATTACTTGCATTACCTTCACTCCTGAGGATATGCTCATCAAGAGTGCATCCCACGACCAAGCCCTATACTTCACGGGATATGTCGGCTCCTCCCGAGTGGACAGGATCCAAGTAGATCCAGGGTCTGCACTGAGCATTTTTCCCTAGAAGCTCATCAAACACTTGGGGGCACCTCAAAAGCGGTTGTCTGTAATGACTACCACCATCTTTGGATTTAACATCACTGGAACTCGGCTGCTAGGGAAGATTCGCCTCAAGTGCCGGCTGGGCAACATGAAGATGGAAGTGACCTGCTACATCATCAATGCGGAGCCTTCCTATAATATTCTATTGGGTTAGCCATGGATACATAGCAACCAGATAGGCTCATCCATATTGCATCACTGTTTAAAATATGTGGACGTGATCAAGAAAAGACAGTGATTGCTAATAAATAGCACTTCAAAGGAGTTGAAAACTACTTCACCGATTCTTTGCTCTACCAGGACTCTAAACCATGCAACGAGCCACCGGTCGAGGAACCTGGCAGTGGTAATAAGGCCGATAGTGAGTCTGAGTACAACGAGGGTCTTGTCTGTAAGACATTGAACCCATTGTAATCGACTATGGAGGCCTTGTTGTAACCAACGCTTCCGAGACGGACGAGTTTATCCTGAATGAAGATCCTAACTTTGATTACTTGTCCTCTAGTTTAGAGTCTAGTAATGATGAGTTTAGCAGTTTGGTTATAGAGTTATATAATAACTCTTCTTGCACTTGCCCGTGTACTCGTTGTTCGTCACAAACAAACAAAACGATCGAGTCCTCACGGACTATCTTTGTCATACCCGCTTGAGGTAATTATTGTAGGCAATAAAAATTGCCTTTACATCATGGAGCTCAAACCTTGCCCATTTGAGTTCGTCTGCATGATCAAAGCAAGCAAAAGCTCGCTTGTTTGCTTAATTTGCCAGCACAAGTCAAGCTCGCATGAGGCCAAGCCATGCTCGCCTGTTTGTTTAGCTTGCCTACACGAGCCAAACCTTGCCTGTTTGTTTGGCTCTCCTACACATGCCAAACCTTGCCAACCTCGCCTATTTGCTTGACTCGCCAGCACGAGTCAAGCTCGCCTAATTATCAAGCTCACTAGCAAGAGCTCGACCTCGCCTGAACGCCTTGCTCGCCTGTACGAGTCAAGCTCGCCTGTTGTGAGTTCGCCCGCACGAATTTAGCTTATCAACAAACACTAGCTCACACGCTCGAGGGGCTCACCAGCCGACCTTGCTTGTTCACAAAGCTTGTCTGCAAGCTCACATGAATGTTCAAGTAGCTCTCAAGCTCATCTACCAGCTTGTCAGCCTCGTCTAAACAATTCAAGCGGCTGCTTGCTTGTTGGAGTGGGCCCACCCACTTCCCACATCCTCGGTAATGAGGCATGGCTCCCATCACCCCTATAGTGGTCACATCTCATAGCTATAGGGGGAGAGTGCTACTTCTAACTCCTATTAGTGGTCACATCACACAAATAAAGGGATGGCCCATGTCATCCCTTGTCTATTTATAGGACCCCTTTGCCAATGTAGAAGTGGTTCAGCTTACAATTTTGTGGAGAAGCTTGGCATATTCAAGACTCTTCAACCAGAGGCTGTTTCATTTTGGGGAGTTGCCCTTAAGACTCTTGGGTCTTCTTAGCTCCCTTAAGCCTCTTCAAATAGAGGTCTTCATTGGCTTGCTTGGTAGAACTTTCCTAGCTTTTGTCTGGATTGTTGAAGTAGACTCAATCTGAACTCTCAGATTTGAGACTTTTGGCTCTTTGCAAACTCTTGCATATTAGTCTTTTCTAAGCATTCGGCTTTGATACTCATTAAGCTCGGGTATTATAGAACTCAATCACACAAGAGTTTCTACTGTGTTTCGAAGCTCAACCGCAATTTTGATCGGATCATCCAAGGAAAGCAAACACGACGCACGCATTCAAGGGAGGCATTCTATCACTATCAAAGAACCCACATTAAACAAGAAGAGCATTCTCTTTGCTTCTGTTGTAACTTGATTTCTTGATTTGTAATAAGCCATTCTTATTAATACAAATCTCCTCCTTTTGGTAGTGATCAATTCTATTCACCTACAAAAGATGGCAACCGTAGTAGGAGGAATCGTTTCTTCAACCGAAATGGTGGTGGTGCAATTCGACGAAGTTGCAGAGGGGACGATAGTCGAGTCCCTTGTGATTGAGTTCGACCAAGCTAAGTACGAGGAGTACTTATCTTCTTCCTTCTCTAGCGGTAAAGCTTCTCGCCGATACCACAGAGTTGCACACATGGCATAGCCCCAAGTGGCCGAGGCAGCCATGCCTAAGAGCTCTAACCGAGCAACAGCAAGGGGTCCTATCTTCCCTAAGCCAGCCAAGGCTGAGCCAAAGGCTAAGAAGACCAGTTGAGGGACATCTTATTTGGTTGCCAAGCAATCCGCGTAGCCCCCTACATAATAGGAGATAACTGTTTATGTTAGCGAAGACCACGCTTTTGTCGTCAACATGAATGCTCCTCTCTCCAAGAGAGTTCAACATCAGCGACGACAAGCTCTCGTCCGCCAAGAAGTCTAAGTCTTCGCTTCCTATGATGGCCTGAATTACTATTTAGGCCTGAGGAGAGCCAAACTGGAATGCAAAGTTCCTAGTTTCAGCGGACCATGTTTAGGCGGTCTTCATTCTAATGACGAAGTTCCCAAAACTGGCGAGCTTGATGTTTTAGGCGAGCCTCACTCTAGCAGCCATGTTCATCATTTGGGCGATCTTAGCAAGACATGCGAGTCCCCCAATTCAGGAGGGCTTCACTCTTCAAGCCATCTTCCCAGATCAGGAGAGCTGCACAAATTAGGTGAGCTCCATGATTAAGGTGAACTACGCCCTCAAGCAGGTGAGCACCGCACATCAGGCGATCTTCGCATCACAAATAGAAGCCACCACGTAGGAGAACCCCAGCAGGCCCCCCTAAAAACATGCCTTGGCCAAAAAGGCAAAGCAAAAACCAGTCAAACAGGCGGACCTTGCCTGAATGAACAAGTAGCTAGAGCTCGCTAGAAGGCTGAAGCTCGCTAGAACATGAGACCTCACATATCAAAGAAGGCTTGCCTGAACTCAACACTAGGAGAATTTTCCAAGTGTTCCCACAATTTCTCTTTCGAGCCTTCTTCGTATGATTGCGTGTTTGGTTCTTCTAACAACGGGGGTTGTCACCATCAACCCACAGGGGATCTTAGGGACCACCTGACTTGCAAGCACACTATTCACGAGGCCAATCCTCAGTGCCACTATGAGAAGCTCATCAAAGTAGTGCTTGTTGATTGCAAGTGTACCAAGGCACCGAAACCTTCTTTGTTCAAAAGGCTTTCTTGGCAGACTCTGGAGTCAAGACTTCCTCGTCAGAGACGTAATCGTTGGAGGAGATAGGCTAATGATAATTTGGAGCTCCTGGCCACTACGGTTAACATGGAAAGGAAAGAAAAAGCCAAGTATTTAAATTCGTCAGATACAGAATTTTCCCGGGATTCAAATACCTCTCTGTTGAAAGTGAGGGTGTCTACCTACACACCCGTACTCAAACGAGAACGACCATCCCATTCAATTACGCTCGCCTATAGCCCATCTACGACAACAATGATGAGGCTTCCTCAGCGACGGCAACATCTCAAACCTCGAGCTCGATGCAGGGCAAGCACGTGAAGGTGCACATAGTGGAAGTCCTTGATGAGGTCACTAGGAAACTCGAAGAGCAACAAGCAACTATCAACTCCTTCAAGGGAATGATGGAGCAACTTTTGAACAAGAAGAAGAAGAGGAATTCACGAAATAGGTGAAGATCCTCGAAGAACAGGGAATGAGAGCCTACTCCTCCTAACACATCTGAAGAGGAAGATAGTTGCAGATCACATTCGGATTATTCATCCAAGCCGTTAGGAAAAGCGTCATATGCTAGCAGCACTCCCCAGGACAAGAGGCTTGATGAGTTCCAAAGTCAACTCAATGCCCTGAAGCTCTAGAAGAGCATGAACGAGCTGGGGGTGGTCAGACTGTATCCAGTCTAATGGGATACAGTCCCTTACCCAACAAAGTTCAAACCAATGAGATTAGTCCAGTTTGATGATAAGGGATCTCCCTCACAACATATCTACTACTTCCTGTCTTAAACAGGATTTCTCACGAGGAATGATCCTATCCTCACCTGACTATTCATCGGCACCCTGAGAAGGGTAGCCTTTGAGTGGTTACGCAAGTTGGAATCAGGCTCTATCACAACATGGGCCAATGTGGAAAAGCTCTTCCTGGCCCATTTCTTCGATGACGACATGAAAGTGTCGATGGCCACCCTGCTTATTGACAAGCAGAAGAAGACGGAGTTAATCAATGAATTCGTTAAGAAATTCAGAAATCGTCACTATAATGCCAGGACCAAGTCTCTTCAGGCACCCTAATTAAGATGTGTTATAACAACCTCTTGATCAATATTCTATCCAGGATCGGCACGGTGGAAACCCAGACCAGGAAAGAGTTTGTTTGCCAGGGCGAGCAAGTAGAAAATATGATCAAAAGGCTAGAAGCAGAAGACCCTCGGTCTAAAAGAGGAACTTCAAAACTGAATGCCCCCAGGAACCCTTCTAGGTCAAGGGGGAAGGAGATTATGGCTGTCGATTCTACTCCAGCCCCTTAGTCAGCTCAGAGAAAGAAGCCCAAGTCTTTCGAGCAGCGTCCTCCGAGGCAATACAACTTTAAGGAAGAATAAGTTGTGGTTACCTTTGATACTCTCTTGAAGAGCAGCAGGATCAAGCTACCAGAGATCACAAAGTCTGAAGACGTGAACAAAATAGATGATCCGAAATATTGTGCATACCACAGATTTTTAGGTCATCGTACCTCTAAGTGTTATATCATTAAGGATATGCTACAGGCACTTTATGTCACGGGGGTCCTAAAGAAGGAGAAGGTGCAGAAGAATGTAACTGTAAACATGGTCACTCTGAAGTTTAGGACAGGCCTTCCTTAGGTTCACGCGTCGGCAGGTGTCATGTCCATCCTAAAAGCAGTGCTAAAGATCACAAATGCCGATCCTTACAATCAACGAGAAAAAGGCTTAGTACCACAGATCTTGCCATCAGGACAATTGATGTGGGTTCATCGTGATCTCCTTAATGATGAGCAGTAGACTTCCAGCAAGTCCAAAGGTAAGCCTATGCTCTGTAACATTGTTTCGGCAATTCTAGACAATGAAAAAATAGAGATAGCGACCCTCACTGATTCTGATAGCGAGGTAGACGCCTTGATTACCCGAGCAGGAAAGGACTTTGCCATGAACTACCCTCCGACAGTAGAAAGTCCGACAAGACCACCGGTGGGACCATCACAAATAGTCCAAGTCCTTCGAGCAGGGAAGGAGATTATAGTTGTCGATTCTACTCCAGCCCCCAAGTCAGCTAAGAGATAGAAGCTCAAGTCTTTCGAGCAGCGCCCTCCGAGGCAATACAACTTCAAGGAAGACTAAGTTGTGGCTACCTTTGATACTCTCCTGAAGAGCAGCAAGATCAAGTTGCTAGAGATCACAAAGTCTGAAGACTTGAACAAAATAGATGATTTGAAATATTTTACGTACCATAGATTTTTGGGTCATCATACCTCTAAGTGTTATATCCTTAAGGATAAGCTATAGGCACTTTATGACGTAGGGGTCCTAAAGAAGGAGAAGGTGCAGAAGAATGTAACTGTAAACATGGTCACTCTAAAGCTTAGGACAAGCCTTCCTAAGGTTCACACATCGGCAGGTGTCGTGCCCGTCCCAAAAGCAGTGCTGAAGATCACCAATGTTGATCCTGACAATTAACGAGAAAAAGGCTTAGTACCGCAGATCTTGCCATCAGAACAAGTGATGTGGGTTCATAGTGATCTCCTTAATGATGAGCAGTGGACTTCCAACAAGTCCAAAGGCAAGCCTATGCTCTGTAACATCATTTTCGCAATTCTAGACGATGAAAAAATAAAGATAGCGACCCTAACCAATTCTGATAGCGAGGTAGACGCCTGATTACCCGAGTAGGGAAGGACTTTGCTATGAACTACCCTCCGATTGTAGAAAGTTTGGCAAGACCACCGGTGGGACCATCACAAATTTTCCAAGTCCTTCGAGCAGGGAAGGAGATTATTGCTGTCGATTCTACTCCAGCCCCTAAGTCAGCTCAGAGATAGAAGCCTAATTCTTTGAGCAGCGCCCTCCGAGGTAATACAACTTCAAGGAAGACGAGGTTGTGGTTACCTTCGATACTCTCCTGAAGAGCAGTAGGATCAAGCTGCCAGAGATCACAAAGTATGAAGACGTGAACAAAATAGATGATCCTAACTACTATGCGTACGACAGATTTTAGGGTCATCATACCACCAAGTGTTATATCCTTAAGGATAAGCTATAGGCTCTTTACGACGTGGGGGTCCTAAAGAAGGAGAAGGTGTAGAAGAATGTAACTGTAAACATGGTCACTCTAAAGTTTAGGAAAGGCCTTCCTGAGGTTCACGCACCGGCTGGTGTCATGCCTATCCCAAAAGCAGTGCTGAAGATCACTAATGCCTATCCTCACAATCAACGAGAAAAAGTCTTGGTACCATAGATCTTGCCATCAGGACAGGTGATGTGGATTCATCGTGATCTCCTTGATGATTAGCAGTGGACTTCTAACAAGTCCAAAGGCAAGCCTATGCTCTGTAACGTTATTTCGACAATTCTATACGATGAAAAATAGAGATAGTGACCCTCAACAATTCTAATAGCGAGGTAGATGCCTTGATTACCCGAGCAGGGAAGGACTTTGCCAAGAACTACCCTCCAACAATAGAATGTCTGGCAAGACCACCGGTGGGACCATCACAAACAGTCCAACCGAACCCCGACAAGCCAGGTTCAAGTGGTCAACCTTTTTGGATCGACACACTCACATAGCTATAGAACATTCTCTCTAGAATCACCCTACACGAGCTCCTGTGGTTATCTGAATCTACCCGGGAAGCTTTACAAGGGAACTAGCCAACTCAGAGGCTTTTGCCACACATTTCTAATCTTCTTCAGAAGAGGACGCGAAGAAAGGGTGTCCACAATGATGCTAGACATTCAGACAGCAGATTCCTTGAATTACCTTCACTACTAAGGATATGCTCATCAAGTGTACATCCCACGACCGACCCTTGTACTTCACGAGATACATCGGCTCCTCTCGAGTGGACAGGATTCAAGTAGATCCCGGGTCTACATTGAGCATTGTGCCTTTGAAGATCATCAAACACTTAGGGGTACATCAAAAGCGATTGTTCATAATGACTACCACCATCTTTGGTTTTAATGCCATCAGAACTCAACCATTAGGGAAGATCTATCTCAAGTGTCGACTGGTCGACATGAAGACGGAAGTGACCTGCTACGTCATAGATGTGGAGACTTCTTACAACATGCTTTTGGGTCAATCATGGATCCATAGCAACCGGGTTGTTCCATCCATATTACATCAATGTTTGAAGTATGTAGACGATCGTGACCAAGTAAATACGGTGATTGCTGATAAGCAACCCTTCAAAGGAGTTGAAAACTACTTCACCAATTCTTTGCTCTACCAGGACTCTGAACTGAGTAACGAGCCAGTGGTCAAGGAACTTGGTAGTGGCAATGAGGCTGGTAGTGATTCTGAGTACAATGAGGCTGGTAGTGAGTCTGAGTACTATGAGGGTCTTGTCTTGAATGACATTGAATCCATTGTAATCAGCTATGGAGGCCTTGTTGTAACCCACGCTGCCGAGGTGGATGGGTTTATCCTGAATGAAGATCCTAACTTTGCTTACTTGTCTTCTAGTTCAGAGTCTAATAATGATGAGTTTAGCAATTTGGTTATAGAGTTATATAATAACTATTCCTTGCACTTGGTGATCTTCAGCGAAGCGTATGATGGAGACCATGGGTTATGACTTCACTCGCAAAGAGGGCTTGAATTACGGCAAAGGGTGAAAGACACTCATCCAACTTGCTTATGTTCCCGAAGGAAAGCCCCACAATTACTTCAGTAAAACTTGAAGAGGGCTGGGTTATACCTCTTCTTCATCAGAATCGTATTGCAATGACGATGAAGACTCCAAAGACGATTCTTCCAGAGAATCGTTGTCGACATCCTCAATGTGGGATTCAAATATTAGTGTGGGAGATCTATTCAGGGACTTCACAATCAACATGGCTATGGTAGATCCTGCCAAAATCAGAGAGGATTACCAGATCATGCTTGATAATAAAGCATGGGATCGCCACGTCAATACCTAATAGAGTGCTTGGTTTGAACAACGTGAACCATCTACGAAGAACAAGATACTCCAAAAAAATATGGGAGATGAGGCTAACCCCAAACCTATATTTATCAGCGACAACTTACCTCCCTAGGAGAAAGAAGATCTTGTATCCCTCATTGGGGAATATATTAACATTGTCACTTGGAATTACGAGGACATGTCTAGCCTTGATCCCCAGATCACCATGCATCATCTCAACATCAAATCGGACGCAAAACCTGTCAAACAACAGCAAAGATGGTTTCGCCCACAAATCGTGAAAGCGATCGAAACCGAAGTGATGAAGCTGATCAAGTAAGGTTTCATCAGAGAGGACAACATCCAGATTAGGTAGCTAATATTGTTTCAGTCCTAAAGAAGAACGAAAAGATCCATATCTACATCGACTTCAAGTATCTCAACGCTGCATGTCCAAATGACGAATTCCCTTTACCCATCAAAGACATCATCATCGACAAAACTTGTGGGTTTGAAAGGATGTCTTTCATAGACGGGTTTTAAGGGTATAATACAATCAAGATACAGCCTGAAGATAAGAAGCACACTTCATTTTGAACTCCGGTAGGGGTATACTGTTACATTGTTATGCACTTCTGACTTAAGAACGCTAACACAACCTATCAGTGTGCCATGAGCATAATTTTTCGGGATCATCTATGAAAGACAGTCGAATGTTATGTAGATGACTTAGTTGTGAAGAGTCACAATAAAGACAATCATCTTCAAGATCTGAGAATGATGTTAAAGCTGATGCGATCCCATCAACTCAAGATGAACTCCACGAAGTCGTTTTTAGGGATGTCGAGCGGTAAATTCCTCAGATTTGTCATCACGATGAAGGGAATTCATATAGACCCCGACAAGGTGTAAGCTATTCAAGAGCTTTAACCACCTAGAAATCTCAAGGAATTGAGAGGACTACAAGGATGTCTGGTTTATATCCGAATATTCATCTCAAATCTCTTGGATAAGTGTCAAACCTTCTCCAAGCTGATGAAGAAAGGTGTTTTCTTCGTATGGGATGAGCCTTGCCAACGAGCGTTCGATGAGATCAAGACTTATCTCTCAAATTCACCGGTCTTGGCGGGCTCAATTTGGGCAAAACCTTCTAGATTTATGTATGGGCAATGGAGCATTCTCTTGGCACCTTCTTAACACAGAATGACGATGGTGACCATAAGTAAGGCATATATTACTTGAGTAGAACCTTGCAAGGAGCCGAAAGGCGACACCCCATGGTCGAAAAGGAGTGTTTTACCTTGGTGTTCGCTATATAGAAAATACGACACTACCTGGTTGGTCAAACCATACACGTCACCTCCCAGATGAATCCTATCAGAGTCTTCATAACACAGCCCGAATCCTTAAATTGGCGCCTGGCAAGATGGGCACTCATGCTGTCTCAATACAATATACACTTCATGTCGTAGAAATCCGTCAAAGGACAAGCAATTTGCGATCTCATGGCCAGTCATTCGCTTGAGTCAAAGACTGACCTATTCGAGAATATGCCAAATGAAACCCACAAGGTTAATGTTAGCCTTCTTGTTTTGATGATGATTTACAAACAATTTACATCTAATAATATTTGTCTAGTGTTTGTGTTTTATATTTATTCTAGGCAAACAATATGTTGGAGGATGGATGGAATTGCGTATTCACGATCATATCCAATGGAGGTTAGCGGAATTGTGAAATGAAGCCTACACAATTCAAAGTTAAAGATTCAAGTTCAAGCTTCATCCGTAAGTGTACCAAGATAGAGCTACGTTGAAGATCACAAGCTTGGGTATATTTAGTTTTAGGATATATTAGGTGTGTTAGTACTTTAAGCTCAATCATATACACACATACACGTTTTGGTCTTGTATATTTATATAGTTATATATATACATATATGTTTTGGTTTGATAGTTTTTAAGTTTTAATATGAAACAATTGAATACAATTGAAAATATATTTCTTGTTTCATACTTATATGAATATATATGATTTCATCATTATCAATTTTATTTAGTTTAATGAAATCATATCTACTTTTGAAATGTTTGCAAAATATGCAATTTTGTAAAAATATTGTATTCTTAGTTTTTGGACTTAATAATAATTATATACATCTTTTATTAAGTCTACAAAATCATTTTGTAATGTTTCAAAACATGGTTAAGATAAAATGTCAAAACTCATTTGTTTACATTTTCATGCTTTGGACTATTTTGCAAAATGATGATATTTTTCATTTGGGAGGTCCTTTTTTAAACATGTCTACAAACATTTCCCAAAGTTTTACATTTTTTGGAATTTATTTGATATTTTTAAACAGAGTTTCAAAATCAAAAAATAGTTTTCAAACCTATCAATTGCATGTATCAGTTTGCGGTCGACCGCCACGGTCGACCGCCTTGAGTCCAGAGACTCAGATTGTGTTTTGGTGGCTCGCGATCGATCGTGACGATCGACCGGATGCAGTCCAGAGAGTTTCGCGGTCGACCGCCATGGTCGACCGGCTGATGTCTACAGCCAAAGCTCTGTTTCTGACATGCTCGACGTCGACCGCGCATTTCCTACGGTCGACCGCCGATCTGTCAATCAGGTTCCAACGGCTCTTTCCCTGAGTTGTTTTCTATGGGCTTTTTGGTCATTTCTGTTGGGTTTTTGGCTGAGGTTTTGGGTGGCTATATATACCCCCTTGCTCTCATCCTTTAGATATCCAAGAGAATGTTTTAAAAGAGTTTAACAAGGGTTTAAGCTTGTTTTGTTTTTGTTTAAAAGAGTGTTTAAGAAGCTTTTAAGCATTTGAGAGTTTGAGTTTGTGAAATCAATTTCACAAGAGCTTGAGGAGATCCTATTGGTGCTTGAGCATCAAACTACTCTTCTTCGATCTCTTGATCTATTGAGAAGTTTTCTAAACTCTATTTCTACCTCTTTTATATATTTGATTTTCATTGTTATTAAGCTAGAATTATCTTTAGTTTAGTTTTGATTTATATCTCTTTGTTCACACATATCCTATTGAGCTTATTGTATTTACATTCATAGTAAAATTGGGTTGTGGGATTGTGTAGCCTAGAGAGTGAGCTTATAATATGTTCTCATCCATTATAGAGAACAAACACTTTGTATTGTGCCTTATTGTGAGATTCACTTTGTATTACACTAGTCAACCGAGAGGAGTGTGTGTTGAGAGACGGGATTGCTTCCAAGAGTAGTGGCGTCGGTTGACGAACCTAGGGAGAGGTTGTATCCGAGCACTTGAGGAAGGACACGGAGTGACCAATACTTAGAGGGTGTGGAGTGTAGTTACATTGTGTTATTATGTGGTGTAAACGTTATTCGGGTTAGCATAGAAAACCTGGTTGTTATGGTGGATTTCTCCCCGGGAGTGGGTAGCGGAGACGTAGGACGGAAGATCCGAACTCCATGATCATATTGTGTGTTTGCATTGTTTATATTGCCCTATCACATTATGTATCCTTGCATATATTTCATCATATACCTCTTTGCTAAGATATATCTCTTTATTCATATTGCATATTCTTGGTCATATCATATTATATATCTATCTTGCAAGAATATTTCTTTAATAAGTTTTAATTGGCATAAAATCGGATTAGATTAGCATAAGACCCTAATAACCCCCCCCCTCTAGGGTCTAACAATTTATATCAGAGCTTGGTGCTCTTTGATTTAAGGTCTAATCGCCTTGAGTTAAAGATCCAAGTTATCTTTTTGTGCTAATCTTGTTTCAATTTAATTTGTCTTGCTTGCACATATATATATTTATCATGGACATGAATTGTGCACCTTTGTTAGGCTATGAATCAAATGTTGCTCCTAAATTCATTAATTTTCTCTATGCACAATGGGCTTCTAGATTTAAACTATTTGTGCAATCAAAACATATTGATTTATGAGGAATTATTGATAGTCCTTATATTGTACCCACTATGGAGAAATCCAAGTGGAGTAAAAATGACAAAAGATTGTTTACCATGAATAAGATTATGTTAGAATATATGCTTAATGCACTTGATTCTTCTATATCTAACAAGCTTGCTCATTTTGATAGTGCTTACAAATTATGGATATTCATAGAAGCACATCATGATAACTTGGAGGAGATCCAAAGAATTCTGGCGGATTCTTCCTCAAGCAATATTGGAGCTTCATCATGCACACGACCACTAGACGTTAGCCCTAGTGTGGTATGCGGTTACGAACCCAATAATGATTTATCTAGTGATGAACTTGCTTGTGCTAGTGAAAAATTATTGCATGCCTATAACAAATTGCATAAATATTTTATAGATTTAAAAAGCAAGCATGTTAATTTAGAATCCGATCATGAGGAGCTAGTGTCCAAATTTGATGTCATTATAAAAGAAAATACTATGCTTAAAGAAAACAATGACTTGTTAAATTTGGAAAATAAAAAATTGACCTCATCCATTTCTAGCTTAACTCATGAAAGAGATAATGCCAAGTTAGAAGTAAAGAACATAAAAATGATACTGTTTTTTTTATAAATGACTATTTATGTTCGACTTCTAATGTTAATGCATATGTGCCAAATGATGAGTTGAATGTTGTTAAAAATCACATTTTATCTTTAGATTCAACTTTAAAAACATGCATTAATAATCATAAGAAGCTTATGAATATGTGTGCCAAGTCTAGTGTAAACAAGTCATCATCCATTCATTATGCGCACATATATAGCAAACTTTACAAGTGCTCTATTTGCGGTCGTAAAGGCCATTTAGCTAAATTTTACTATGATGCACACAAACATAAAACTTTCAATGCTCCTTGTGCATCTCATGTAGCTTATTCATCACATGTACACACACATACACCAATTGTTCATCATAAGCATGCTCATGTGTATAGATGTGATCATTGTGCTCGTTTTAGTTATTTGGCCAAGTATTGTTTTCACTTTAAAAGAAAATCACGTTTGCCAAATATTTCTAGTAGACCACATGTGTTTAAATGTGATATTTGTGGTAGATTTGGCCATTTGGCGAAGTTTTGTTATGACTTAAAAAAATATTAAAACTTGTCAAATTTCTCAAATAGACCATCTTTGTTTAATGATGTTTCTTATTTGCAAAACATTTCTAAAAGACAGTCTTTATTTGTAAATGATTCCCGTGCACGAGCTAATGATCCATAAAAACAAATGGATCTCTTTCATTGCACATATTACAATCGGAAAGGTCATTTGAGTGATTATTACTTTGACCGTGTTAGTACACTACATGTGCCAAAGAAGGTTCATAACCCTAGGGTTTTGAGCTTAAAAGATAGGGGTCATGTTCCTAAATCTCTTGGTACCAAAAATTCTTGGGTACCAAAACAAATTTAACTTTTAAACCAAGAATTTTAGTGTTTTTCTTTTTCCTTTTCTTGGTTTTGAAAATTATACATTAAATTTTTTAACATAAAAACAATTCTTTTTATTGGTCAAATTCTATTGTTTTCATAATTATTGGTTTTGTTTTGATGAGAGGTTTGTGTTTATATAATCCCCCCCGGGTTTAGTGGGTGTTTATTCCAAAATCTTGTTTACCGGGTACTAATAATCTTTATATGGGTTAGAACACGCTTAAGAGCTTGATATATTGTTACCTCTCTTGCATTTCTTTTGTCAAAAGTTTTGTTTTGATTTGATGCTTTGAATTCATTATATAGCACAAATAGATGATTCAAATTTTAAATATGCTTTATAATGTATTCTATGAGTGGTTTGATCAAGTTCTTCAAAGAAAATTTTTCTTTATTGATCAAACATCATTTTTGGGCTTAAAATTTGATTTATGATTTCATTTTGTTGATTTGTTTTCATTTGATAATGTTTTTGCATGATTCTTATGTTCCTCTCTCTTTTGATTTTCAGAAATCTATTTATATTTTCTTTGTTGTGTTTTGAAACACCTATTTATAATGACATATCATTATTGTATTTTTTATATGTGAGTGGTGTTTAGCATATTTTCTATCTATGCTTGCTCACATATATTTACCTTGATCTTTATTGTATATATTCCATAAGGTATTTTGATAGGGGGAGTCTTCGCTTTTTTATTATTGTTTTTATATTCACCCATGCATATTGATAGGGGGAGATTTCGCTCTCTTCATTCTTTTATTTTTCCCCTTTTTGATGTTGTCAAAGGGGGAGAAATATTGTGAGTATATTCTTTTTATTTACATGCATGATAGTTATAATATTGTATATTCATCTCGTTTCATGCATATATCCTTTTTGTAAATTGTTTGTCATCATCAAAAAGGGGGAGATTGTTGGCCTTCTTGTTTTGATGATGATTTACAAATAATTTACATCTAATATTATTTGTCTAGTGTTTATGTTTTATATTTATTCTAGGCAAATAATATGTTGGAGGATGGATAGAATTACGCATTCACGATCATATCCAATAGAGGTTGGTGGAATTGTGGAGTGAAGCCTACGCAATTCAAAGTTAAAGATTCAAGTTCAAGCTTCATCCACAAGTGTACCAAGATAGAGCTTCGTTGAAGATCACAAGCTTGGGTATATTTAGTTTTAGGTTTTATATTATGTGTGTTAGTACATTAAGCTCAATCATATACACACATACACATTTTGGTCTTGTATATATATAGTTATATATATACATATATGTTTTGGTTTGATAGTTTTCAAGTTTTAATATGAAACAATTCAATACAATTGAAAATACATTTCTTGTTTCATACTTATATGAATATATATGATTTCATCAATATCAATTTTATTTAGTTTAATGAAATCATATCTACTTTTGAAATGTTTGCAAAATATGCAATTTTGTGAAAATATTGTATTCTCAGTTTTTGGATATAACAATAATTATATACATCTTTTATTAAGTCTACAAAATCATTTTGTAATGTTTCATAACATGGTTAAGCTAAAATGTCAAAACTCAAGTGTTTACATTTTCATGCTTTGGACTATTTCGCAAAATAATGATATTTTTCATTTGGGAGGTACTTTTTTGAAAACCAGTTATTGTAGTATGTTTATTATCATGTCTAGAATCATTTCCTAAAGTTTTACATTTTTTAGAGTTTATTTTATATTTTTAAACAGAGTTTTAAAATCAAAAAATAGTTTTGAAACCTTTCAATTGCATGTATTCATTTGCGGTCGACCGTCACGGTCGACCGTCTTGAGTCCAGAGACTCAGATTGTGTTTTGGTGGCTCGCGGTCAACCGTGGTGGTCTACCGGATGTAGTTCAGAGAGTTTCACAGTCGACAGCCACGGTCGACTGGCTGATGTCCAGAGCCAAAGCTCTGTTTCTGACCTGCTCGCGATCGACCGCGCATTTCCTACGGTCAACCGCCGATCTGTCAATCAGGTTCCAACGGCTCTTTTCCTGAGATGTTTTCTATGGGCTTTTTGGTCATTTCTGTTCGGTCTTTGGCTGAGGTTTTGGGTGGCTATATATACCCGCTTGCTCTAATCCTTCAGATATCCAAGAGAATGTCTCAAACTCCTCATAACCCATACTTTCTCCTCTTTAAGAGTTCTAAAGCCACTCATATTAACCGCATTAAATTCCTAAAAACCCTCAAGAAATTCGGCCAAAGTATCCTCTTTCAAGATCTATGGCAAGCTCTTTGAGTTGGGTTCTTGGCATTGGGTTAAAGCTTCTTGAGTTCAAGCCTCTTCTTGGGTAAGCTTTTCTCCATAGCTTTGATTTTGTATGTTAGATTTGATCCAAAAGATCATGGGTTTGGATATAAAGATTGGAACTTTGATATAAATTTTGAAGGAAAGGTTGAAACTTTGATATGAGTTTGTGCTGATGGCCGAATTTTGAATGGGTTTGATGATGGGTTTGGCAAAAAATTTTGAACTTGGGTTGAACGCCCATGGCTCAAACTTGATATGATGGGGTTGGGTATGATGTCTAAGTCATGAACTTGGGTTTGATGTAGTTTCCATCCTTTATTGTAGCCAAGCTTGAACTTGAGTTCATAGCCAAAATTTTGATGAGCTTGGGTTGTATGCATGGTCGAAATTTTGTGAATATGGGGATGATGATGTGGCCGAAATTTTGAACTTGGGTTTATGGATATTTTGTTCAAAGTTTGAGTTTGAGCATGATGGGTGTAATTGCCAAACTATGAACTTGAGGATGATGGCTTCCCCCTTCAACCATTGCTGAAGTTTTGAACTTGGGTAAGGGGTATTTAGGGTATTTTGGTTAATATTGGTCAAAAGTTGAACTTGAGGGGTTTTGGATGAAAAATTAAACCCATCGTTTGTATGTATGAATCTCGTATGTTTAATTAGACTCCAATCATAAAATCCCATTTGTTTATAGGATTTCAGCTAAAGTTCATAATTTTCCTTTTTAATTTTGGGTTTCTGAATTGGAAATTGTACTTGAACCATTGATTTTCATTGCAGGTTGGCAATGTTTCCAAGGCAGCCATGTTTTTACAGGAGTCGATCGGCCTCTCAGCATACAGAGAGAATGTCTCCCGCAACTTCTTCATACGGGGGTGAGCCTTTATAGTCTTGTGAACTTAAATTAATATTTTGAATGTTGCACCCTCATTTGTCTCCTTTGCGAGGCATTCGAGAAGAGTGGATATCCTCCTTCGTGGGGATTAACGCTTAAAAGACAAGTTTTGTTTCATCAAAACACATTTTAAGGCAAATAGGGCAATTTCATGCTGTATTGCACTCCATCGGGCAGGGTATATTGTCACATTATCTACGCGATAATGTACATTGTCCTTTACGTGTGAAGCAGTTGAAATCGTCTCGCCAATTTATAAGGTAATGACTCTATCTCGCGGATCTGCAAGATGAGTTCAACTTCTTGTATTTCCTTAGAAATATTTTTCTGACTGCATTTTATTTGTTTTAGTTGACTTCCCCTCGGATGTGTTCACGTCTCACACGACAAGTGGTGGTAGCAGTGAGACTTTTACTACTATTGACAATGCACCACTCGTCGCCATTGCTCCTCAATTCAATCTAGACGGTCCCGGGGAAGTTCCTTAGCTTGTGTGAGATGAGGATCGTCATAAACTATGATGGCTGATTACTGAAGCCCCACTTACTAAGGATCCAAGCTCTACTCAAGCCCTGAAGACGCTGGACTACTTGTTTGGTGATCATGTTGAATACCCGGATATGCTAACCCTTGAGGATGAACATTGGTTGAACGAGGATGGCAGGAGTTTGCTATATATTCCCCTTATTCCTCATCAATATACCCTTGCACATTTGAGGAAGCAATCCGTAACTCGGGTGATGCCTTGGCATCTCACAGATGATCATAAGCGAGTCCATTGTGGGTTTATTACTTATCAATAGACCCCGGATTCTGGTAGGCGAGACTTTATTCGTGGTCTCCAACCAGGTATTCAGGGACTTGATACAACACCACCGGATGAGCTATTGATAGTCGCTAACACAGTAAGGAATTGACTTACCAGACTTAGGAGGCAACTCCCTGTGACAGGATATAGGTGTTATGGATGGGTACACTCACCGATGAAGAAGTTGTGGACCCGTATGACAAGCTATGTTCTTGGATGCTGGGGTAATAAGTTAAAGAATAGTGGATTATATACGCCAATAAGTGCCAGTATGTACGGATTGCAGATTAGCAAACACCATTTCTTAGCATTGTTCGAGCTTTATAATCTCGACACTAACACTTTTTTGACTCGCAATGGAGAGTTGGGGTTGGGTCTTCATTAGATGCCGAAAGTTTCTTGACTTCCTATAGGTGATAATCCATATTAGTAGTATTTCCCCCTAACCGACAGCTGAGGTAATTAGAGAAACCTCTCCCGATATTCATGAAAAGTTGTGGGATCTTACGTGTCATTATTATACGACTTTAGCTAGCGTAGGTGTTCTGGCGAAGAAGACATCACCACAGCTAAGCCTAAAACAATTCGTCGACTGCCTGTTACAGCGCCTAGAGGATAGTTCTGGTGAAGTAGTTTGTGAGTTAACTCCTCTAACTCCCTCGGAGATTAATAACTTGATTGAGAAGATATGTGCCTAGTCATACACTACTTATGCCGCCAAGGGCAAGTTTCCAGCGAGGACCAAGTTCTGGACATTCTTGTGCGATGCCCAGAAGTGGATTGGGCCTATGACTCTTCTTGCAGGATATATCACCATTTGGCCGAAGATGTACATCGTACCTTATCAGTTCTCCACTGCCTTATAGATAGAGGTTCTCTTACATGTCGTCTAGCTTGCTTATGGGATGGACCTTTCCTTACTTCCATTGGTGGTCATCGATATACACAACGGGCTTCGATACTTAGTTTCTGACTTCACACAAGTGGGGCATAAGCCATCGACTAGGATTCCCTCGATTAAGGTTGAGCTCCCGTATACTTATCTGATGGCATGGCTTGTTCTCCATCGTCCCGACCTAATGTCTGCATCAAGCATCGCAGATCCTTCCATTCCTCTCTTGCGGTAATTAGAAGAGAGCAGGTAGGTAGCGAGAAGTTTCCTTGAGGCAAGGCAAAAGCTTCACATCCACAAATGCTGGGAATTCTTCAAATGCTTCCCTCATTTCTATGGCCAGTATATTGATTTGCTGATTGATGCAGAGAGACTAGGGACGGGGCATACTATCCTTGATGTGGATGGCTTTTGGTGGTTGATGAACATCCGGTCTAGATATCTCATCCTTCGTATGAAGGATCACTGTCACATAGAGCCTTACCTACCGTATCGATTCGTTCAATAGTTTGGTTACGACCAACGGTACATTGAGAATCTGAGTCGAGAGCTGAGAACTAAGGGTGGTCTTATCGAAGGTATCCGAGCGTGGCTTTCCAGCGTGACTGGTTGTACGGGCGCTACTTTCATCCTCCCTATGACAGGGTGTAAGATATAGCTTACTTTTCTCTGCTACAAGTGGCTCATTGCTGTAAATGAGCCTGTGAGGTTGAACCACATTACAGAGTTGGAGGCCGAAGAAAAGGTTAGGGCCGCCACTAATACTGTTTGTGATACTAAGCTTCCGGGGAAGAGGGAAAAGAAGTTTGCCACATCCTCTGGCAAAGGCAAACAGATGGTAGAGGATGAGGAGGAGCTCCTTCCCACTAATGACGAAGAGGAGACCTCAGAAGAAGACATCGGCGATGGAGGAGATATTGAGATTGAGGGTGATGAGGAGGTTGTCGAGCCATGTCTGTCTGACTCCTTCTTTTCCTCGAGATCACTTATGAACCTGGTGATCATTTGCTGGGTTCGTCCATTTGCTTTGTTTAAGCCTCCGACGACTTCAAAGAAGTCGAGGCAGGAGGTTTTATTTACTGTCCTAACAAAATGACAAATGTCCTTCCAGGTGAAGCGGTTGAAGAAGAAGATCCTCATTCCTTCCTTCGTACGAGATCTTGATCCGCTGTCGAGGCTTCTTCACGGGTTGATTCGCATGTCAAGTTTAGGTAGAAGAGACATGCTATTCACAAGGAGGCTCGATCCCCAAAGAATAATAAAACAGTGCACAAGTCACATATTAATCTGCGTGCTTTTGAGGCAAAGTCATTCGGCAACACACCTACTGGCGGAGAAGGTAACATCTCGCCTTTGCGTATCCTTTGATCATTGTATTTATGAATTCTTTAGATCTAATCATATTCTGTGTTCTCAGGGGGTCGTGAAGGAGGTGTATTCTCGTACGACCTTCTCTTTCCCAACATTGCTTACTTCAAAGGCTAGAGTTTCGTGCAACAGATGCGTGAGGCTATTGGTGAGGATCCCGTGTGTGCTAGGGCTGGCGAGGGTACTGATGTTAGCGAGCTTGATCCAGCTATGAGGATCTCCATCCCAGGTATATATAATATCAGTAATACACCATTCAAATGGCAATTACGTGAGTTGAACAATTCTGAATCCGTTCATCCCCTAATCATTTCTATGCTTCATGCTATTTTAGAGAAGATGAAGGAAATGGGCCCGAGTGCCGAGACTAGGGAAGTTGCTGCAACCACAGAGGATGAGTCTGATCTCTACTCATTCTAAATTTTAGCTTCCCTTCCTTCTGCCTAACCTCTATCTTCCGTAGATATGATTACAGAGGGTTTAGAAGATGATGAAACCCTTCATGATGCTGACATCGAGGAGTTGGGTAGGCACACAATCGATCCAACTCCGAGCTCCTCCAAGGCTAACAATATGTTGCTTGACAATATGTTATTGGAGAAAGCCCATCAGGGAGATGAAGGACTATGTATGGAGGCTGGTTCATATGCAGGTAGGGATTTTTATTGCAACTTTGTTGCAATTCGTTTGTCAGTTCTCAATTAACCACAAGGGAGTTTCGATTATAGGACTAGCTAACGGAGCTTATGCAACTACAATCATCAGTGCTTCTGATCAGCCTGAGGATCTTGGCTTTCTATAATTGGAGGTGGCTATGGCCGTAGCCTAGCTGCCTACCTCTCAGCTTGAGGCTACTGTTCCCTCAGATCTGATGGTTATAGAAGCAGCCGTTGTAGGGGATAGTACTACAATCCCAATCGTGAGACGAGGTGAAGAAGCCAGTACTTCGACGACTGTCGCACCTACCACCATTCCAGTGATTCCTGATGTTAGGTTGGCAGGGTCAACCATAGGTCGCCAAGATGAAGGGTCCTCTGCTGGCATTAGTAAGTTCTACTTTGTAACTTGCTTTGAGTTTCAAGCCAATATTTCAGAAAGTAATATTTCTCCTTTCTTTTTGCAGAGCTTCCCACATCTCCATATGAGATTGTCATGGCTTTGCTGAGAGATATTTATTCAAGCAAGGAGATTTTTCATGTGGATGTCGGTCATTTCGTTTCTTTTGTGAGTGGATTGATTGAGAAGATCCTTGATCGAGGGTATTCTTTCTATATGTTCAGGCGGTCTCATGATCATCATATGACGATGTTCAGGGAGGAAGGATATCCATATTTGGCTGATCTTCTCACTGTAGACCAAGCCACGCTAGAGCATGAGTTCCGAACGATGGGGGAGCTATAGGCTACAGGTGCTTCTTCATATGTTGCTACTCGGTTGGAGTCTCAGCTGAAGCAATGGTGTGACACTCGAATGTCCCTATGGGATGAGCTTCAGACGCAGGAGAGTCATATCACGTAGATGGTAGTGGTTCTCTCAAGGAAAGACAAGAGCATGGCTAAATTGCTTAACTCATTGTCTTTAGTTGACGAGAAAATCACAGATCTTGAGAGAAAATCATCGTTCTCGCAGGCAAATTAGCCGATATGAAAGACTCTCAAAGACAGGTATTAGAGAAGTTGTAGCCTACGAAGGAAAAGCTAACCAAGCTGAAAACGAAGCTTCGAGTGTATTGGACACCACTGAAGATTTTATCTGGGCTATGTTGCAGACTAAATTCGAGGACTCTTATGAGAAGGAGATCTCTATGTTGGAAACTAAAATTCGTGGCTGTAAGATGTATTTGGATTGGTAGCGCCACTCTTGTATCTCCTTTTGACTTGGCTTCATAATGAAAACAAAGTCTTTTGTTTAGAATATTTCTTTTATTATGATTTTTATTCCATTTGGAACAAACAATCACAATACTTACAAGATTTTTGGCAAACTCTCAGGCTTTAACAAATTTAATTTGCCTTTACCGATTACCGTTTGAATCGAGCTAGCATGTGAATTGTCTAAATCCGTTTCACATGTAACGTTGTGCTAAGAGAGTTAACTCTCTTAGTGCTACGATATTGGATACGTAGACTTCGCTATTGTTACAAGAATAGGCTACATAGCGACGCGTGTTAAGTGTAGACTTAGGGTTTTTGGCTAACCCTTAGCCCTCTACAGATTTGATGTGCCTTTACCGGTTACTGTTTGAATTAGGCTAGCATGTGAATTGTCTGAGTCTATTTCACATGTAACGTTGTGCTAAGAAAGTTAACTCTCTTAGTTCTACGATATTGAATACGTATACTTCGCCATTATCACGGGAATGCGCTACCCGGTAGCATGTGTTAGATACAGACTTATCTCTATTGAGGGATTTGAGATAAACTCCTTATGCCAAAGAGCCATAAACTCAGTTGTTGCTAAGTCAAATAACAACTGGCTACACATGTTAGGTGTATGCTTATCTCTAATTAAGGATTAAGATAAAGTCCCCTAGAATGATTTCTGGTGTCGTTTTGCGGTGAAAGACTAACCGGCAACGCGTGTTAGGCATATGCTTATCTCTAATTAGGAGTCGAAATAATGTTCCCCATGCAGGAGAGGCATGGATTTGTGATATTGAGAGATTGTGTCTTCTCTTGGGCCAAAGACGAACGACTGCTGCGGTCTCTATTGCCACTGAGACGGCGACTGCTGCGGCGCTTGCGGTTGTGCTTGTTGCTGAGGCTGTAGTTGGAATGTCTGATTCGCATCCACTGCCTTTGCTGGTGCCTTTCCTCTACCACGAGGGACGAAGTTCTGCTTAGGGAGATTCACTCTCGGGTGGCCACTCTCAGCTTTCTTCTTCTTGAGGAAGTATTAGGCTTGCTCCCCGCACACCTTTAGATCTTTCTAGGTTTTGGACGGTGATGTTCCCATGGCTTCTAGCACATCCAAAGAGAGGTTGTTGTGACAAGTTTGGAGGATGAACTCCTTCGTGACTGGGTCTTGGCAATTCATTACCTTGTTCTGGAAGCGTTTAACGAAGTTGTCAACTGTTTCTCTATATTTTTTCTTCTCATCAAACAATGTGCCTATTGACAGCTCAGTGTCATCATCAAAAAATTTGGTGAGAAACATACTCTCCATGTCGTCCTAACTGTTGATATTTCCTGGCTTGAGACGGCGGTACCAATCGAAGGCAGCTCCGTAAAGGGTGCCAACAAATGACTGAACCATTAAGGCTTTATTACCAGAGATCATGCCTAGGTAGGACTTGAAGTAGATTAAGTGCTGAGTAGGGGAGCCTCTTTCGTCGAACGACATAAAGTTGATTAGATTAAACTTTGCCGGATATAGGATAAACTCCCACTCTCTTGAGCAGACATCAATGCATTGATCTTGTTCTTTAGGTCTTTTATTTTCTCGTCCTCACTTGTATTTTCCTTTGGACAATTCCGGGGAGGAACAACGGAACCATCCCCAACATTGTTATCCTTAGTGGGACTACCCCTAGCATTTTGGTCAACAGGAGGGGTATCAGCGTTAGGAGTTTTATCCATGTCTGTATCACTATCTCATTGATTAGTAGCATTGTGACGGCTACATTCGCCAATCTGGTTTGATAATGCTTGAATCTATTGGTCATGCATTTTCCTTATCCGTTGCATAGTCATTTCCATTTCAAATTTGAAATTCTCTTTTTTCTTGGCCAGGGCATCTTCAAGGATTTTGGCTATTTGTTCGGCTATTTGCTGGACACTATAACATCAGAAGTGACTACATAGTTGGCATCTGACACTTCATCATCTGATAGTACCTGACCGTAACCAAGTGAGATGCTGGAATGCCCCAGGAAAGGGATCGGGACAGGAACATCGTGTTGACTTTTCCTTATTAGCCATGTTGACAGTGACTTCTGGGAGTTTGTCATCCTGACCGACTGATCTTCTTTTATGGAAGCATCTTGATTTAGTTTTGGACGCTTCAGTGGAGATCCTTTCAAATACCGAGACCCTTCGTGGAGCATCCCTGGGGTAGCTACATTCTGATAATACTGCCCTAATTAACATTTCACACGAATAATGAGAGTCCGATTTTAGGATACTTCTGTTTCTAGATTTCCTCGTACCCCTAGCCTGATAGTACAACTCATCGGCGTTGTGTCCAGAGCAACCTATCAGTTATTGACTTGATTCCCCATGTATGACATTGTCATGTAACGGACACATATCCTTCTAGGGATGTAATTCCTTGTTGGCGTTCTTAGGAGTCGCATGTTTAGATCCACCCCCTTACGAGTGTGGAATCTCAACGGGCTTCTGAATGTGGACACGGAACCCTAAGTAGGCGGTCACGGGTATTTTCCGATATGGGTTGTTAGGAGGAAAGGTGCGACCCCCAGCCAAAAGAGTCACTCGGGATTTGTTTACCGAACCCAAGTGTTCTTTAACTGGAGCTTTGCCCCAATCCTCATGCAAAGGACCAATGCAATCTGTCATCTTCATTTTGAATTTGGATAGGTCCGTGCTGCCATGAGGCTTCACCAGAGGTACAAGATCAGATGGAGCAGGATCGGAGGTTGTCGGAGGTTGAGAAACATGGGTGGAGATTGGACCAGGTGTGAAACACACTTGGTGTTTCGCACCATTATGTGAAAAACACACTTGGTGTTTTGCACCAGGTACGAAACACACTTGGTGTTTTGCACAAGGTAGAGGTGTTTTAGCTGTTTTCGGTGCTGTTTTCGATGCTGTTTTCGATGCTGTTTTAGCCTTTGGCACCCAGACTTGTTTAGATTTTGGTGATTCTTTGGCCGCCTCTTCCTTCTGCAGCTCTTAGGCCTTCTACACGAGAATACATGCATAAGAGAGAAGTGTTTGATGCTTATGGATGCCCTCCTCGAGAGTCGGACGGGTTTGTTCGACACGAACCTACTTGTTAGTTGATGGTTTGGAGGAGGTATCAGTTTCATGTTGTGGTTGTGGCTTAATCGCTTGGCACCTCTTGAATTCTAAGTCTGCTTGACAGCGCAGTCCGTCCACCTGCTCCAGAGCTTTGGCGAACTAACGGGCAAGATGTTGGCGCCACCACTGACGAGCCCTCTTCGTCAGAATTGGTACAACTTCAACGGGCAACTCCTTGATTGATGAGGAGTTGTTCTCAGCATCAGATACGTCCTGCTTAGATGCTGGAGAGGCGATAGGGTGAGAGTAACCGCTATATGTCTTTAGATATGAAGACCAACAAACCTTTTTCAACGAAGAGATCTTCCTACGCTTGCAAGAAGAGGAGGATCTGGAGGAGGGGGATGAGACGTACTCCTTAAACTTCTGCTGGTCAAACTCGTACATAACCTCTGCTTCAACTGGGATCTTGATCAACGGTTACGACACGATAGCCTTGGCAGTGAGGCTGTTGGCTCCCATTGTGGCTGGCGGCGTGTTTGCGTTGGAAATTAATTTCTTTACTGAATCCATTATAATCATTTATTGACTATTACAAATTAAAAAAATGTGTCTTTTTATAAGACTTTTTTACACAAAAGAAATAGATCAACAATTCCCTAGAAACACACGCAAAGGACGTTTATCACCCGCTGCTTGCGTAGGGTCTTTACCTGTGTCGGGGTTTATCTGTGGCCCACCGTGGATCAAATCTGATTGATTTTGTTATCTCACAAAGGAAAGAAGAAATTGAATTGAATAACTCAACAAGATGAGGCAAACACTCTTCTTGAGATCAAATCAGAGTTTGATCTCAAAGGAAGCAGGTAACAGGTGCTGAAGGGGATGCAGATCAGCCAAACTCCTCCTCTTTATGCTATAGAACTCAAATATCTCTCTTCCTCCTCTCCAAAATTGGTGCTCCTTTGCTGCTCAAAATGATAGGGCTTCGCCTCTAGCTCGAAATTCCTGATTACCAGTGCAGAAGAGCCCTAAGGTCGTATTTATAGGCTTCCGGATGCCCTGTTTTCGGATAAGACCCTAAGATTTAACCTTATCTTCAATTAAACAACTCTCCCACATTTAAGGATAGCCTTAAGGCACTTTAGGAGGTTCCGAAACCATTGAAACAGATCGTAAACCACTGAAACACATCCAGGGAGTCCTGACAGGTGAGAAACAATGTGCGAAACACCAATGGTGTTTCGTACATAGGTGCGAAACACTAAAGGTGTTTCGTACTATAGGTGCAAAACACAGGGTCGCTTGTCCGTTGTTTCGTCGTTTCGTGTGTTTCGTTGACTTGTACGCTTCGCTGACTCGCTAAATGCGTTCGTTTGCTTCTTTATAGCATCTGACAATCCCATTTGACTCGAAAAACGGCATTCATCACCCTCTCTTCATCTCGAGCTGCGTGCTGGAACCTATACAAAAGTTTTAACACCTACACCCTACAATTCTGGTGCCCTCATCTTCTGGTACCGCACAACTAGACGGAGCTAAGTCTCGTGCTCTGCGGCTCTGGCGATAACTGGTAGTGGTGTAACTCCTAGTGTACCCTCTGGGGACTCCTCTGTGATAAGTATAGCTGGAGTCACTGGTGGTGGCACTACAGGTGGTGGTGCTATTGGTGAGATCTGGTTTGCCACTCGCTCCTCGAGCGTTGCTAGCCTGGCTGCTATGGGTGCCATGAGGTCAATCAGATATTGTGGAGCCTGCTACGGCTCAGGCTCTGCTTGCCTAGCTCTTCGGGAACGAGTTCTATCTCGACCACATCCTCGTCCCAACATTTATGATATTAGGAGGAGAGCTTATTAGGCACAGTAAGTGAGATCGCATA
>BQKN01057619.1:7565-26332 GCA_022839385.1 Asparagus kiusianus | reverse complement strand
ATCACATATCATTCACACAAATACTTTATAATCAAAGTAAAATAGTTGTCATATGAAAAATAAAATTTTCAATTTTTTGAAATATACGTATATAACGTCCTCACACATTATAGGAATTCCTATCCAACTCTATACATGAATCCTAAAAAACTCTATTCTAACTCTACGACTCAAGAGAGGATGATCCTAAGAATGCTAAAACTAGAGCTCTAATATTAACTGTGACGCCCCTGTTTTCACACATGGCTGAAGTCCAAAGTGAACCCAGAGATGTTAAATCTGTCATGCACCCACACTATGCAACAACAAGTTTCACCATTATAGTAATATCTCTCTAGTATAATCAAATACAAGTGCATGTACAAAACAGGCAAAATAAGGGAAATAAATACAATAGACATGATGTAGAAAGAGATATCTAATATATATAATCATGTCTCAACTGAATAAACTAAATACAACTAAAGTCTAAAATAAATGTGAAGTATCTCAATATGAGTCAACTGAAAATAAACTAAGGCACACTGGCTTTACAAGATGAAATATAAAACTCTAAATGTCTAGAGATAAATATCACCTACGGTGGAGTCTTATCTACTAAAAGTATGTGACGGGGACTATGCTGAAAGTCCGCCATCACGCGGCTCTCCAGAACTCTAAGGTGCTGCCTAAAAGAATTGAAAAATAAAAAAAGAAACAACAAGAGCGTCAAAGCGCTACAGCAAGATCATCTTCATCCGCTCACAGGGGAATGGCTACTAGATGTGATGGAGGCTCTATCTATTAAGCATAGTCTACCTAGATTATTTACCTTAAAAAACTATAACACGAGACATAGTACGTCGAACGAAATAATCTAAATAAGGAAACCCTCATGTATATACCATATGTCTCAAATTGTAGATAAATAAATATCAATACCGAACTAAGAATAAATAATCTAAATAGAATTAATAATTAGAAACTCACAACACGAAATTGGTACGTCGAGCGAAATAATCCAAACCAGGAAACACTCATGTACATACCATATGTCTCAAATTGTGAATCACTAATTATCAATACCAAAAATATAAGGAAAGCAATATAAGGAAGTAGAGTAATCACAATATCAGACCAAAAATATCTTTCACTGTCCCTTGAAAGGTAATATAAATAAAAGTATATAATCTCGCGTATCCACAAGAGTAAAGTACCCCGGTCATATATAACTCAGCGATGAGTCATGTTCATAACGGCGTCCACCAAGACTTAGACTATCAGATAATTATCACAATGTAAATTCTTGTAAACTTTATAATTCATTGCATTATCATGCGGGATGGAATACCAAATCGGTATCTTAATAGTATACACGGCTCATTAGTCTCATCGCATCAACGTGCGGGACGGACTACCAAATCAAGGCATCTTAGGTATACGGCTCACAAGCCTCATCGCATCTACGTGCGGGATGGACTACTAGATCAAGCATCCTAAAACCCGACTCAATGGCTTGTACTAATAGTATATCGATGCACTATCCCAAGTAGTACAAGGCAGTGCTTATCAACAATATCCATACATGTATATAATATATAAATAACCCATATTCCATGTGTGGTTGAAAACAATACCTATAATAATCCTCTCCATGATATCTTTGTGCGTGCTACAATACTATTCATGTATGCTCATGATTGTACGTGTATCATCGTGCAGCTCAAACCCCGCATTCACGGTCAAACGATACAAAAACAACCACACAAAACTAAAGAGAACACAGGTCTGTCGACCTCTCTTAGGGCGTCGGTCGATTTAAAACAACCGTGCACACAATATGCATGCTCAAGGCCTCACTAGTCGACCGGCTAGTCTTGGTCAGTCTACCGACCAGAGAGAAAAACACAAATTCAGGTTTCTTAGATTTTGTATTTTGTAACTTTATTTAAAAACTTATTTTTATCAACATGAGGCATATAACAAGATTAAATCTTTCATTATTACTTAACACGAATTAACTCATCATGATATAAACACTTGAATTAAACTAATTAGGGTTTAACATCCTAATTAATAAAAATTTCTCAATAACCTAATTTATAAATATGGTTAAGTAAACATGATAAATTTTAAACATTGAACAGAAATAAATTCATTTAAACATGCTCACATCACTTAGGTATCATCAACCTAGGGTTTAGACCTTTTTAATTAGCAAGAAAACTCAAATAATCATTAAACTAATGTTTAAACATGATTTAAGCATGATTGACAAGTTTAAAACGAAATTAAATACAACCCTAATGATCATGATCATCAAACTAATATAAACAGCAACTAAAACTACAGATTTTCACATTGGTTTAAAGATTAACATCATAAACTAAGATTTTAAAACATCGGGTTAAGCTTAAACATGAGATTCATCAATTAAATATATTAAATCTTAAATTAACTACAGGGAGAGGTCTGGAGGAAGATGATCTTGCCTCAAATGTCATGTTGAACTCCTGAACACGAGCGTGCAAGATCCCTCTTCACCAAAATCGTAAAATCCCGTCTTCCTCTCGACAAACGCCTCAAGAACTCTCCCAAGTCTCACAAATTATGATTAGGGTTTGAAAGAGAGGAAGAGGCACTGCTAGGGTTTGGAATACTGATGAAAAGATGTGTTTTCGTGTGTAAATATGTATATATATAACTGCAAACCCGAATCAAACAGTCCAAACCCGAAACAAGAAAACTAGTCAGACTGGGAAAATAATCTTCGGTATTTTGGCTATAACTTTCACGTCTGACCTCAGAATAAGGTGATTTAAGATTAGTTGGAAAGATATTGAAGACACCAACAACTTTTGACTTTGAGTTTTTTTAGATTCAAACTGTATCAATGTGTAATGCATATATACTATTAACTAGACATTTTTTCAGATTTCTTCTTTGTGCATGTTTAACCTTTGTATACTCTCATATATACTCTTAATTATTCTCAAATTAATTGTTAGCATAATAATTCATCCATAAAAGATATTCATCATAATTAGAGCTCATTTGTTAATATAATTCACAGTATTTTCCAAAATTCACGGGGTTTTATAGCATGATGATGGAGCTGGTATTTCTTAGCTTCATACACAAACAAACTTCATGAGATTTTAAATCCTGTGAAGTTTGGTCGTATTTTCATTACTGCGACTAATGAGTCACTAAACTTCACGGGATTTTAAAGCCCATGAAGCTTTTGAAATTTATTTAGTATTTTCGACCCAGTTTTAGCCAGGTGGCTAAAACCAGGTCAAAAATACTAAATAAATTTCAAATGGGTCGATTTTTAAAAATAGATCTTCGAAAGAGTCTATTTTGAAAATTTGTTCTTTTTTATAAGCCCAATCTTGCACGAGCAAAAATCACTGATGTTATTTATGTGTAAGTTTTATTAATGTTTGATGGCTATCATAGAAACATAGAATGAAGTTCTTTCTTCAGTTTGATGACAGAAGTTTAAATCTCAATCTCAATTTTCCTTGGTTCCTGTAAGTCAAGACAATCACCTAATAGAATTATCATCCTTCAGATCATATGTATTCCAGTAAAAGTCTTTGCCTATTTATTGTTTACATCTGAAGAGAATCCTCCGTGGGATATTGACATGAACTAATCTCCAAAGAACATTAATTTGCTGGATAATGATCCCCAACTGAGTTCTTTTTTTCGAAAATAAGTTGCTCGCAATTATTTTTTCAAAAGAGCGTCAGCCGCATGAATACACTCATACAAATATAACACGAAGAAACGAACCTAATTGGTCCATCACTAGAGTATGCTTTCATGATCTCATCTCAATGAGAAGGCTGGTTTCATCACTTAATTGATCAAACTTAATTAACTTTTTTAATAAAAACTCAGGACATGTAAGATTAATTAGCATGAATTACTATCCAACTGACTCCATCAAATATAAATTAAAATGGCCTCTCATGATCTATTGTTTATTTTCAAAGGATTCTGACAATTTTAATCATTAACAACATCGATATCGAATGCTTGATTGTAGAAAAATAATGGCAGTGATCTGTACTCCCTCTCTCTCTCTCTCTCTCTCTCTTTAATATTTCGATGATGGCTTTGGAGGGAGGGAGGCAATTGATAACTATTTGGGAGGGAGGGAAGGAGAGGGAGGCGGTAGAAAAATTCTCATCTAACAGGAACCTGAACTTGTCTAACGAGTACCCCAAAAAAACTCCCAAATTGCATAGGATAGTATTGCCCTTCCAATTTTTATTTAAGTAGAATTTTAACAGATAGTTAAAATAGAACTAACTTTCATCTAATCTGTTGCTACTTATTAAAAGAATGTAGCATTTTAGATCACTTTTTTGGTGTAATACATTTTTTGGTCATGATGTCTAAAATCCCAAGCATACCTTCTTTCTTCAATTTCTTTAGGCGGATTTGTAATTGGCGAAATTGGAGATATTCTAAGTATTGATAAATTAGATGAAAGTGTTAGTCAATTGGGACATTTTCATGCAAAATGGGATAATTGTTAAAGTAGAATAATTTTTCGCTAGTAGGATATTGTAGTGAGATAAATAGGAACAATTTTGTGAAGCAGAATCTTTTGATAAAATAACGTGGGATAAATTTTTATGATCATGAAATATATATTTATGCATTTTGAAGATATAAATACTATTTATGTATTTTAAACTTACTATTATTGATTGATAATTACTTACAAGAATATTCTTTACTATTAAATAACTTTTGGTTAGACTATAAGATATTGACAATTTTTATTATAATGACGGTCTAATGATGGTGATAACCATAATAGGAAATAAGTAAAGAAAGAAAAAGAAATATAAAAAATAAAAATAACAAAATAAATATGAGTTCTGTTTTTTTACCATCTAGTTCTAAGCTAAAACTTGGAATAATTTGAGAGACTAGAACTCTCATTTTAATATAAAAAAATAAAAATATAGAAAAATTTTGTACCATTATCCCAATTCAAGTTTTCTTAGAGTTCTACTTGACTAACATTGTAAAATTTTATTCTAGTTTTTGTTCTATGTGACTAACACCTTAAAAATTTATCCCACAGATTATCCTCGTTCTAATTTTAAGTTCTAGGTGACTAACCCCCCCCCCCCCCCCCCGAAAGAAATTCACAAATCAACTTTTCATGAAAACAAACACGGGTGCGAATATCTAAACTGCTCTGATCTCCTCCATCATATCCTAACCTCCTCTAAAAAATCCGACAACACATGACTCTTTTTCCTTTAAATCTGATGGAGGAGTTCATCAATGTAAGTTCACATCCATGATTTTCTTCATCAAAATCATCCATAAGGAAAGTCAGAAGAAAGAATGCTTAACGGGAGGACTGAAATTCCATTGTTTAAATAGCATTAAAATTTTCAAGATAAAGGGCTATCTCCAGAATCACATGTAAGTTCTTCAATTATAGGTGTTGATGGCAGATATCAAACAGACACTAAGAGAAAATATTAAGTTGATGGAGGTCCTCTGACCCTCCTCCGACTGTCCGGTTCTGAGGTGTGTTGTTTTTTCCTGCACAAGTTAAAAATCGTAAGAGGGAGTAGTTGGGTTCTTCGGTTGTTCCTCCGACTATCAAATCAGTAATATGCTTGAGTAGAGAAGTAACTGAACTGCAAAAGTTCTTAAGCAAAGTGGATAGAGGACAATATCTTACCCTCATGTTAAAAATGGTTCCCCTATTTATAGTAGTAGTTGAAGGGTAGAATGGTAACTTCAGCCGAATATGAGCTGGCTGTAGGGCTGTCCAAATGACCCACCGACTCAGGCCAGGCCCAGTGCCCGGCCCAGTATTAGCCAGGAAACCCGGTCGGCCCGGCCCAGACGAACAAATCGGTCGGGTGGCATAACCGAGCCGGGCGGCCCGGCTCGGTGCCTATGCCAGACGTAACGGTTGACTAAGGTGACAGTTTCAGACAAAAGCCACGCCGGCATGAACGGTCACAAATATGACCGTTCTTGCCAAAACAATCACATTTGTGACCTTTGTGGCCAGGGCGGGGCGGGCTGGGTATTTGTGACCGTTTTTGCCAAAACGGTCACATTTGTGATTGTTGTGGTCGGGCCAAGCCGGGCCTACCTAGCCATAATGGCCAAATTGACTATTTTGACCATTTTGCCCCTAAAAACGGTCAACAAACAGTCATATGGTGAGGGTATTTTGGTCATTTGCGTAGGGGGCTACCTCTTTAAATAGAGGGGGTTTTCATTTATTTTCCTCACACCAAAACTCATCCACTTCTCTCTTATAGTCTCTTATACACTCTTATACTCTCTAATAATTTCTTATACTCTCTAATTATTAAATTAAATGGCTTCTAGATTTGATTATGAAGAGCAAAACCTATCTCCTGATTTTGAAATGGGTCCTCCTATCGGGTCTACTCCTACCGATCCTACCGATGTTAATCTCTGATTTGGTGGTGACGATTCTACACTAAAAGCTCCTAAAAGGCTGAGATCCGATGTGTGAAATTTTTACAAGAAGATAGATATTACCAAGGATGAACACGGTAGGATCCTCACCAGAAGGCTAAATGTGCGTTGTGTGGTAAGATATTCCAAGCTCATCATAAGAGCGGCACTAACCACCTCAAACGCCATTTAGATAAACATAACACAGGCCAGACGCCTCAAGGTGATATCCGACAATCTATGATCTTGCAATCCTCAACTTTTGGTAGTCTCGAAAGTTGGAGTTATGACGCAGCCTGTGCTAGGAAATGTGTCGTCAGGTTTATCATTCTTAAGAATCTCACTTTTAAATTAGTAGAAGATGATGAATTTGAAAATTAATTTACAGATGGTTTTTACCCCGCATTTAAAAAAAATTCTCGTCATACTTATCAATGTGATATTTTAAAACATTATCAGGAGGAACAAGTAAAAATAAATTCTTATTTTCAAACTTTAAACTATAAATTTTCTTTAACTTTAGATATTGAGACATCTAAAGCACAAACTGGTTATTTATGCATTACAACACACTGGATTCATGAAAATTGGTAAATGTTTAAAAAAGTTGTTTCCTTTATTGCAATTGAAGAGTCACATACTGGTATTAATGTTACAAATTTAATAATTGAAGAAGTTATGAAACTAGAAATTTTAGAAAGAATATTTTCTCTTTCACTAGATAATACAAGTAATAATAATATAGTTGTTGATTTTATCAAAACAACTCTGTCGTTGCCATGTCATGGTGATCTTTTTCATATTAGATGCATCTGCCATATTTTAAATTTAATTGTTCAAAGTACATTTACTAAAATTAAACCCATGATAGAAAAGGTTAGGTCAGTAACTTATATACATAATGCTTCTGAACAAAAATTAGAAGATGGATACAATTCTGTAAAAAAATATAAAGCCCAGATTAATTCCAAAAGATGTTGACCATATGTGGAATTCCACATATACAATGTTAAGTGTAGCAATAGAATATAAAAAATTATAAATAATTTTATTGCTTATTATTCTTCTAGTTCTAGCTTTGTTAGCACCTATGGAATAACTGAAAAGGAATGGAAAATTATAAATGATTTAAAAGAGATGTTATAAATTTTTATGATGCTATAATATTATTATCTGGCTGTTATTGACCAACCATTACTTTAGCTGCTTTACAAATTTTAAATATTCAAAAAAAAATGCTAAATATCGTATGGATGTTACTTTTGGCGCTATAGTTTTTTAAATGGAGAGCAAATTTAATAAGTATTTTAGGCATATTTCTCATATTTTTTGTTTGGGGGTTCTTATTGATCTACAATTGAAGGATATTAGCCTTCGAAGTTTGTTACAATCCTTGTATAGTAATCAGATTATGGACCTAGATGATGGATCCATCATTACTACTACTTCTCATCATAATGCTATTAGAAATTATTTTCAAACCTTATATAATGAGTATGCAGCTAAACATGGTGTAGCTGCAAAGCAGTCTATAGCTTCGGTTTCTTTGAGCTCAAGCCAAGGTAAAAGTGTAAGTTTTTATAGGTATGCAATGGTAACTAAACTAACAGGTGGATTTGGACTTGGATCATCATTGGAGGTTTTTGAAATAGATGAATATTTATTTGCTTCTTTAGTTAAACGTCAAATTTTGTAATGGTGGAGAGTATATGGATCAGTTTCATATCTTATACTTTTCACCATGGTTCGTGACTTACTAACAGTACAGGTTACGGCGGTGATACGGGTGTATCTTCTCTTCGGGAGCTTATCGATCCTCATGGGAGCTTGAGGAAAGATGATTCTCATGATAGCATGAGAATAGGGGTGTAAAACAGTATAGTGGAACGCAGGTGGAAGCGTGGAACGAGACGACGAGCAGCGGATTCGAAGAATCCAGTTTTCAGCTCGTGAGTCGACTCATACATGAACATGAGTCGACTCATCAAGTTGAGTCGACTCATGACTGTCATGAGTCGACTCACGAACCCAGTCGTTTTGTCAAAAGTTTTTGCTCGGTCGACTCATCAGTTTATGAGTCGACCCATGTGTCATGAGTCGACTCATCTCCGTCATGAGTCGACTCATCGATGGTTTCCTAGTTTGGTTGGGTTTCTGTTCACACGAATTCCTGTTGGTTTTGGGCTTGGTTATTTACCAGATTACGATCCACGTTTGTACACCTATATAAAGGATTATTTTAGGGTTTCTGAGAAAAACCAGAGAGGTAATTAAGAGAGATTCTAATCATTGTATTAGGGTTTAGAGAGGATTGAGAGGTTCTTCTCAACCCACCTTTTGGTAATTCCGCGACCAAATGGTGCTCGCACGGCGACTCGTATCAGACGGTAGCTTTGGAATCCACCTTTCAGCACAACAGGACATTTGATCGACGACCACAAGACATCGTTAGATCCGTATACTGTATAGGCGGTGATGTGCTTACAAGATTGTTAGAGGTACGAGAAGAGAATGCAAGGCATCGGTTGGCTGGCTAGAATTGAAGATAAATTTAAAGAATTAGGACTAGCAGATAGATATAAAGATTAAATAATATTTATCAAATTATAATTTTTATTTCTTAGTTAAATTTTTTAATGAATTATTTTTAGAAATAGTTACAAATGATAGTGATATAAGTGAGTACGTGCCAACCTAGTTGGGATGTACTCATCTCTTATGATGACACGAATTCTAAAATAAATTTATACTTCTAAAGGATTTACTAATTATTAATAAAGAAGTTATTTTTATCATCTGTCTTTTTTATATTTTTGTATTTGTAATTTATGTAATTTCAAGTGATTAATAATATTATTGTTTTTTATTAAATTTTTGTATAAATTTTTATGTAAAATTAGAGTTTTAAAGAGATTTAAGAAAATAAAAAAAACCGGGCCGGCCCAGAGCCCGGCCCGATCAAGCCCGGACCCGGCCCGGGGCAACCGAGCCTGGGTCCGAGCTCCGGTTTTGCCTAGTCCGAGCCCGGATGGACACCCTTAGCTGGCAGCCACGTCAGTATCTGCTTTACAGGTGTCGGCTGACGAGAGGAGAAGAAATCATTTTGCATTTAATGTAAAGTGATTGGAGTTGTGTAGTGTCGACGTGGTCTAATGTGTCTTAAAGACTATTAGGGACAAAAGAATAATGGCGTCGATTATGCATTTAATGACATTTATTGTTAGGTGATCAGCTGTCAGCGTGCGAGAAGGGGCTCGAGGCTTGAGGTATTTCGTCGCGTTTCTACTCGTCCAGTGGTTGAGAAGTACCACCCTTTGAGTCGCCTTCACAAGATGTCGGTCGAGTAAGTTGATTAGGGAGTCCACCTAACCAGGGGTCGACATGTGACGCCATTTGAGTCACCTTCTCAAGATGTCGGCCGAATCGTTAGTCGAGTAGCTCGATCAGGGAATCAACCTAACCAGGGGTCGACTTGTAACGTCATTTGAGTCATCCTCGTGAGATGTCAGCATGTCGAGTCGTCCGATCTAGGTCTTGGATTATTTTGAAGAGCTGGCTCGATTACCCATTATATGGGGGACTTGTCTATCCTTGATTGGAAATAACTTTTTAGTACTAAAATGAGTATAATAATATGGGCCTAATCTTACATAATTATTTTAGTGATTTTTTTAATTTTCAACCTTATTAACTATTTTTAAAAACTTTTCAGCAAAACGGCGACCTTAGTTGAAATTCATGTTGGGGAATTTCAGTCTCCCCGCCTACTGTGATCTCTGCAATTCGAAAGCTAACCCACAATCAATAATATAGAAAACAACTGCAATCAAGAAGGAAGAACACCGAGATTTATGTGGTTTGGTCGACTAACTTCGACATACGTTCATAGGAACAATACGAGAAATCAACTATGTATCAGGAAGAACTACAAGAGGAACCACTCAACTCTCAACTCTCAATCTCTCAACCTCACATACATAATCAACTCTCATATTATCTCCAAAGTTCTCTCCTTACAATCTTTTGAACGGACAAAGATTATAAAACCCTCTCTTAATGATGTAATCTTTTGCACGGATAAAAACTACGAAACTCTCGCCTCTCGCACAATATTCCTGAATCAGGCTACGCCTATTGCTAACCCTAGATTACAAGAATATTGGCTCTCTCTCCTCTGCTTGGTTTCTCCTCCAATAACAGAAGAATATATATATGGAAACCAAAACTCTATCTCTAGGCTAGCTTCCTAAATATAATAGGATTCAAACTCTTAATCATGATGAAACTCAATCTCCTAATCATGATAGATCTCTAACCTTATCTAATTCTTATGAAGTTATACAAAGAATCAAAGACACAATCCTAACAATCTCCACCTTGGATTTAATTCCCAAACTCCCTTAAAGATATATCATCGCTATCTTGAAACTTTGTCTCTCCTGCTAGAGTCTTCTATTTCTTTCGCACTTCAAATCGAAGCACCTGCCCTCTAACTGGGAAATCCTGTGACCATCGCTATCATCTACTTTGTCATGGTGCCTCCACCTATCTTATGCACCCCATTAGATCTTCACTACCTCTGGCATTAGAAGCAAATCAACCATGCTTCTCCTCCCAAACTAAACTTGAAAGTAGCCTTCCCCCACTTGCTGTCCTCGTACTCCACCTGCATTGCTCTTCTCGAATCATTCAGTGTACCTCTCCTACTCCACACTACGAGCAAGATGCCTTCATCTCCTCCATGACTTAGCTTGGACCGAATATGAGCACTCATCGTGTTCAAGTATAATACCACCATCTCCATCAGCATGTGTGTCACTCAGTCATGTCTGCTTGTTAGCTCTACCAAATCTGACAGTGTTCTCCTTGAGTCTACAAACCAACCAACACCTACTCCCACGATTACTCTGAATAATTATATGCTGACAACTCTACTACTAGAATCATGTCTGATTCTCTACGCTAGTCTCATCTGTCATATACTCGTTTGTCCTATCTGCCATTAGATATGTCTCGGTACCACCATAAGAACATATCATCACCTTCTAATCAATCTGAGCATAATCTAAAAAATCAGACCCTTCATCACATTTAGAGCACTTCAGAACCTAGGAATCAATTCATAGATCGTCAAAATCTGCGTCCAAACCCTTGATCAAAAGACAAATTAATCTACACCGTTGGATTTGATTTAATAATTTTTTAACCAAACCTTCACCCAAACAGTGTTCCCGTTGCTACAATGTTCTCGCTGCTATAGTACCTTCCATTTTTTTCTTCATCTTAATTCTTGTAATGCGACCGATCTTAACCTTTGTATGATGTCTATCTTGCGAATTCACTCTTGGATCTATTATCATGGTTCTGATACAAGTTGTTGGGGAATTCCAGTCTCCTCGCCTACTGTGATCAAGAAGAAAGAACTACAATCAAGAAGAAAGAACACCGAGATTTACGTGATCAGTCAACAAACTTCGACCTACACGGACAATAATACGAGAAATCCACTATGTATCAGCGAGAATTACAAGAGGAACCACTCAACTCTCGTCTCTCAATCTCTTAACCTCACAAACATAATCAACTCTCATATTATCTCCAAAGGCCTTTCCTTACAATCTTTTGAATGGACAAAGACTACAAAACCCTCTCCTAATGATGTAATCTTTTGCACGGATTAAGACTACGAAACTCTCACCTCTCGAACAATATTCCTAAATCAGGCTACGCCCTTTGCTAACCCTAGATTACAAGAATATTGGCTCTCTCTCCTCTGCTTGGTTTTTCCTCCAACAATAGAAGAATATATGTAGGGAAACCAAAACTCTATCTCTAGCCTAACTTCCTAATTAGAATAGGATTCAAACTCCTAATCATGATAAAACTCAATCTCCTAATCATGATAGATCTCTTACCCTATCTAATTCTCATGAAGTTATATAGAAAATCAAAGACATAATCCTAACCATTTATTGTTCTTATAGGTTCTATTTTATAGAAGGCATTCTTCAACTACAAAATGCAAGTACGACTTTCGTATGATAGTATTCTTCCTATTTTCATCATTTCTAACTTTTTTATAATTTATTCAGCAAAACCAACATAAGTTTTATTTATAGGAGGCATTCATCACTTGCAAAACTCAAGCACGGGTTCAAATTATATGTTTTTTTTTCTTTATTTGCTTATCTCAGTAGTCCTTCAATTTAGAGCCTTTCTAAGTTTTTAATAGTACATCCTTTCAAACTTTTTAATAGTTTTCTAGGAAATAAATGAATTTAATATATTGCAGGTTAAATTGCGGATATAAAATTATAAATAGAAATGTTCAAAACATTAAGAATCTATACTAAAAATTTATAGATATTATTGGTTAAATTTCTTTAATTACCCTAAAAATTTAAAATCACTCAACATATTTCAAATTCAAGCTAAAGTATTACTGCTTAGTAGTTTCTGAGGTAGTTCCCACTAAAATTGATGATGTTTATGAGATATATAAAATTAGAGGTCAAAACCATAGTCAGGAAAAATATTCTGGTGGCTTTTTTGTGTGCATAATGCATTATTGTGTATCGAATTATAATATACTCATATAAATTTTGACAATATTTTGGAATTATCTATTTACCTTACTGTCAATTATGAAATTGTTGCTAAATATTTTCTCACACAAATAAATAATGTATCATACACGTACTGCGTACACCTGAAATACAATGATAATTATAGGTACACCTGAAATAATATGATAATTATAAGGACTACTTTGAGATAAAAGAAAGTTCAGATACAAGCTCTGTACCAGGGATCAAATTGACCTTTTAGCAATAAATAAATAGTCTGTTCATGTGGGCTTGCACGTGAAGTACTGTAGCAAGTAATATGGTAATTGGGATCCTCTACTAATAATAATATTTCCTAATGAGAATTATGAAGAGTTGGGAGGGGGCCCACAAGGATGAATGGGAAACTGAAAGACCATGATGAAAATGAAAGGCTAGGATCTCCTTATTAGGAGATATTAGGAGTTTTTCATTAGTAGAGGATCCCTATCTGTTACATGGTGTCGGCCTCTATGTAAGCAGTCATGTGGAACGCTAACATGTGTATTAAGCATTATTAACCCCTTATAGATCGGAGACACGCGTGTGTTTCCTTAAGATTTTGTCAAGCAACCCTAAGAGTTTTTATATCAAAATCATCTTAACTTTTGCCCAAATGAATAATTACCACCTTTACTTTTTTTTTTGTTGAATACTACTTTTACTTGCTGCCATGCTTTCAATGTCATACCAATTTATGTTTTCTGCCTAAAAACTCTGTGACCTAACCAAAATACCCTCCAACCCCTCACATGTAAAATATGTGACACCCCATTAAGTCACCCCTTAATTAGCAGTTGGTCCCCACCCTAAAACTAACAAGCCAACCCCACCTCTGTCACCTCCACACTAATTTCTCGCCAAAAGAAAACCGTAATTGTCCGAGCAAGCTCCTTCCCCCATCTCGTATCGGTCATCTTTAAGGAAAAACAAAAATTCTCTCGATTTAGGTGTGGGATCTGATCGTCATGCTTGTACGGAGGTTGGATGCCGACTTCGTCATCTGAAAAAGGGATTAGGGTTGGGACTGTCGACTGTAGTGGGTTTGAGTCTTCAAGTGAAGGTAATGTAATTTTAACTTTTCCAATTGCATGTGTTTTGTTTTGGGGTGAGAGCTTGAATTAGGTTTTGGTAGATTGTAGTTGTAAAATTTGATTTTTACTCGTGCATTTTTAGGGTTAGGGTTGATTAGGGCTTTGACAAATGAACAAATAATGAGTTAAATTGGACAAGTTGGTTGCTTATGTAATTGTGTAAAATGAAAATACTTTTTTAATTTCTATTTATTTGTTGATTAATTATTGTCAAATTGGTCATTGTGTTGATCTACAACGTGTAAAATATTTGATTGTTATGATTAACTTAATTGTATACTGATTAACCTAAGATAAGTAAACAAGGGTATTTAATCTAGTTTATCTTTTAATTTCAGGATGTATGAATTTATAGTCGTAGATTATCATCATGGGGGAAGGTTTGAAAAGAATAGGGGATCATTGAAGTATGTGAGTGGTAATGTTTTTACTAAATATAATCACATTACTGATGAAATGTCAGAATGGGAGCTAAAAGTTTTCCTAACAGATCAATTGAACTATAGTTTGAGTAGTGTGGCAGAACATTTCTATAAGATTCCTAGAAAAAAATTAGCACAAGAAATTAGAAAAATTACTAGTGATAGAGACATCAATGAGATGGTTGCTTTTCTTAGAAGAAGCAAGAGGAATGTTGATTACTTGTGCATGGTGTCAAAGAATATACTGGTGAGGTTGACATTGATCATAGAGAGGGAGCACGTAATGAAGCACCAAATGAGGATAATGCTACTACATCTAAGGCAAGCCCAAACAATGCAAATGTAGAGGATACTAATCAGGGCACTAATTAAGCTGAACATGATAAGAATGAGGTAAACTCTCCAATAGCATATTGCATTTGTCCTTAAGTACTCTCCTAAATATTGAGACTTATTCTCCTATATACTAATGGTAGTTGTATTTTTATGTAAAGATTGTGAATGAAGACAATGAAGACAATGAGGCAACTGAGGAAGTTCAACATGATAATAATGAGGTTCATTATTTTATATTTATATATTTTAACACATAATTGTCATTGTTGAAGTTGATTATATGACATAGGTTGATATTAGGTGGTATTTGTGTAAATTGCTGTAACATAAGGTCGTATCTATATAACATATTATGATTTTAGGTGGTATTTGTATAACTTGATTATAGATGTTAACTGTGTAATATAACTTGATTTTAGGTGTTAACTGTGTAACAAAGTTTTAATAGAATTGTTATATGTATAATCTATGCTAATTGAAGGTGGTATTTGTATGATTTTTTTTAAAATAGTGTGGTATCTGAAAGTGATAATTTTTCTATAGGGCACTGATAAAGACAATGGGGCTAGTGATGATAATGAAGAGGCTAGCGATGGTGATGATGATGAAAATGATGATGAGGGTGCTGAAGAAGGATCAGGTGATGAAAATGAGATCACTGAGGAAGCTAAAATTGATGACAAAGACGGGCTTGTAGATGTAAATGTGGTGAATGAGGATGAGAATTCTGAGTTTCAACTTAGTGATGTTGACTATGATGATGCTAATGAGGAGGATGTTGAGTTAGAGGAAGAAGTATAGGCTACATCGATCACAACCAACAACTAAGGTGAATAGGAATGCAATGTTTGATGATATACCTCAAGTGGATGAACAATCGGATGGTGAGACTGAAGAGTTGGTGAGTTTACAAGACTCTAATGATGAGAAAGTCTAACATCCAGAATTCAATGAGGATAAATATTTTGACAAGTCTGTTGAGTTGGTATTGAGTTTGAAATTTTCTACCAATGAGGTTTTAAGTAGTGCTCTTAAGTTGCATGCAATACAAAAAGAGTATGATTTTTAATACTTGCACAATGATAGCAAGAGGGTCTCTATTTATTACAAGTATCGATGTAAGTGTGAAGGTCTATTCATGCATAGTAGGAGGCTGAAATGTCCCAACAATTGCGAAGATATTTGCAAGTTCAAAGTTCATGCTGTTAGAATGAATGATGAAGCCTCATTTCAAATTAAATCTATGAGGCTCAAGCATGGCAATTATTGTGATTTCATAGATAAAAGTTCCAAAGTCTCATCTAAGTGATTACCTACAAGATATCTAACAAAGTGAAAAGATGATCCTGATTGGAAGATGTTTATGTTCATTTCAGAGGTGAATAGAGTTAACATTAGTGGTCCTATAGCATATAGAGCAAGACAGCTTGCCTTCGTGAAGATTTATGGTGTTGCAAGTGTTTAATACAAGAGAGTATGAGACTACGTAGCTGAAATTAGGAGGACAAATCTAGGGAGCTCAACTTTGGTTAGAGTAGATGATATCAATAGGAACTCATCATCAGTTTTCCAGAGACTATATGTATGTTTAGTTGCATGCAAAGGAGGATTCAAGAAAGGTTATAGGCCACTTATTAGTCTTGATGGCTGCCATTTGAAAGGTGGTTATACAGAGCAAATATTGAGTGTTATAGGAGAGGTTGGCAATGGCAATGATAACATCTACCCTATTATGTGTGAAGTTGTTGAAGTAGAGAATAAAGAAACTTGGTGTTGGTTTATTGACCAACTAATTATTGATTTGAGTCCAGTGGAGCAACATGAATAGGCTTTCATGTCAGATAGATAGAAGATAATATTTCTAATACTCTAACTTGTACAATTGGTTACTTGCCTGGGATAGAAAACTATATTAAGGTAGTAAATATATAAACTGGGAAAAGTTAATGTGGTATATGTATATGTTATAAGAAGCTTAGGTATTATTTGCATATGTTATGAGAAGTTATGATGTTAACTATACATGTTATGAGAAGTTCATTTGTTAATGATAGAAACTGTATAATGCATTTGTAACTTTATATGTTACATATTTGTATATTCTTCCAACATTATGCTAATACATTCAAACTTTTAATATTTGTGTATGGCTTAATTGAAGATTTTAGGATAGTAGTATTAGGTCTCATGTTATGAGCCTACATCTTCTAACCTTGTTTTGATGATTACAAACAATTCCTAATATTATTTGTCTAGTGTTTATGTTTTCTTATTAGATATTCTAAATAAATAATATGTTGGAGGTTGGATGGATTGAGCCTACACGATCACATCAAATGGTGGTTGGCGGAATAGTGGAATGAAGACATTGCACATCAAGTCATATTCAAGATCAAGCTTCATCCGCTACCAAGTTAAGCATATTGAAGATCTATCAAGCTTAGGTAAATTAGTTTAGGGTTTATACTTTGTGTGTTTATACCTTAAGCTCGATATTATACACACACACAATTTAATGACTTATGTGTTTTATCCACAAAAATTTTTGCAAACAAATAGATATATAATACTTATTTGTTTTCAATGTGGATAAGTTGGTTTGGTTTAGCTATATAAATATGAAGCAATATATATCTTCATTTTCATAGTTATGTGCTTCATATTATATTGAATTTGTAAAATATTACGTTTATGGATTGAAGACATATTTATACTATTTCCATATCTTGTATAAGTCTCTAAATCCATTCTAAAGTGTTTCAAAGTTTTGTTTAAGTCATTTAGGCAAAATCAAGTTTTTAACATGTTCATACTTATGTGATTTTGCAAAATGATGAGATTTTACATTTAGGAGATGCTTTTTAAAAACCATTTGTTGTAGCATGTGTATTATCATGTCTACAATCATTTCCCAAAGTTTCATAATTTTTAGAAATTTTTTACTATTTTTAAAGGCAGTTTGTAAATCAGGTTTCTGCTTTAAACAGGCTGTATACTTGTTATCAGTCGAATGGTCAGTCAACCGATCAGTTCACTGATGAAAGTGCCTGTAGTTGCTAAAAGTTTCTATTTTGTTTTGGTCGAATGACCAGTCGACTGATAATCTATCAGTCTACTGATAAAGGTCATCAGTCGACTGATAAGCTACCGATTGCCTGCAACGGTCAGCTCATCAGTCGACTGATGAAACCCGTCAGTCGACTATGGCCTGTAACGCTATTTTTTCAAGTTCTGTTTTTTTGTCATTTTGCTGGATTTCACTTGGGTTTTGAGCTTTGTTTCTTCATCCTATATATATCCTATACCATTTCACTTCTGAACTAAGAAGAGAAGTTTTAAAACAAGTTTTAAAAGATTTTTAGTTTGTTTTAAGTGTTTGTTTATAAAATTAGTTTTATGAAGATTGTTTTACAATAAGAGGAGATCAATTTCAGTTTGGGCTTTCAATCTTCCTATCCCTCTCTCTTGTAATTGGAGAAGTATTTCTAAACTCATATATCTAGCATGTTTATGCTTCAATTGTTATATTCATATTTGCTAGATTTAATTGAGTTTATATTTGATTTTTTCATTGCTTTCACACACAAGTATCACTACAAGAAATCTGGTATTTAACGACCAAAATTAGTGAAGGGACCAGTTGACCGTCGTTAATGTGTGTACAATAACGACGGTTTTAAAGCCCTTCATCGAGTTATCATAATTATTAGAGTAATGATGTGAGGTGGGATAACAGTTTTCTAATCCCTTCGTTGATTTGGTTCTAATATCGTCGTTATTGGGTTTCTAAAACACGAAAGAGTCTATTACCTTCGTTAATCATAATTCCTAATCCTAAGCATAACAGG
>BQKN01057618.1:0-16483 GCA_022839385.1 Asparagus kiusianus | reverse complement strand
GGCTCATTGACTTGATTCCAAATATGGCAGTTAATCCGCTTCTGAGTCCGAGTCCGGGATTGGTCTTGATTCGATCGTTATATCACCGAGTTCGTTCTTGTTTAGATGACTCGGTGATTCCCCGAAACGTTGGTTCGATTCCACGTGCGTACGTGTTCCATTGTTCGTGTGCCTTGTCGCCTCGACCTTTCGTTGATTCGTTCAGGTCTTGATTCGATTCCCCGAATCTTCATTTGGCAGTAGCTCCGCTTCGGTGTTTGAGTTCAAGTCCGTTTTGTTGTTGGACGACTCGTTAACTTTCCGAACCGTTGGTTTGGTCCCGCACGCGAACGTATTCCGTTGCTTGCGTGCCTCGTCGCCTCGTTGCTCGAATATCCGTTGTTTTGTCGAATCATCGTGCTGAGCTAAGCTAAGGGACCTATAGGCAATTTTATACGCCTACAGATACCCCCTCCAAAGTGTTTCAGTCTCGTTCTTTTATAGAAGAGTCTGGAATACTTTGGATGTGATCGTCCCAACCTTGAGTCGGTATAACGGGACCTTGGAATGGCTTCTGTTATGGCTTCCTTCAATTCCACCAGGTCATTCAGTGCTTTGTAGAACGCCTGTGAGGATTTCGGTGCTGCATTTATTGTCTGACCGTCGTCGGAATTTGAACTTGAAGTCGATTCCTAGTTTTCCAATCATTAGCTTTTGTTAGTTGGTTCAACGTGCAACTTTCGTTCGATTGTCGGTGTCGAGTCTTCTTTTGAGACGCGTTGTCCGGCGTCGTGTTATTGAGTTATCCTTAAGAATATTTTTAGAAGAATATTCTCCAGGAACTTCTCAATAAAAATAGGGAATAGTTTATACTCGTATACCTTATTGGAGTATTTCCGTATTCAAGATGAGCTGAACCGGCTTGAAAATGAGCCAAAAAAGGCAGTAATTTGGCTCAAAAAAAAATTCTTCCGCTCCTTCCGAATGTGAAGGAGAGACAGGAATAAACCAAGGATGAGGCCCTCAGTTGAAGTCGTTTCGATGCTCGATTCAGTCTCTTTTGAACTGATTTGGACTGGTCCGGTTCGGTTCAACTTGGTCCGGTCCGGTTCAACTTGGTCCACTATAAAAAGAGGGGTCTTTTTCTTTTCTCTTTCTTTTCTTTTCTTTCCCTAGGGCTGGCCGAACCCCCTTGTCCTCTTTTTGGATTTTTTCTTCCATCGAGCATCTTTTCTCCTTGAAACTTTGATAGTTGTCCTTGATCTAGGCTTCCTTTTGATCTTGGACTGAAAAATCCCTCAAAAATCCAATTTTTTAGAATTTCTTTCAGGCCCCTCGAGCGCGTGCTGAGAGTTTCCAAAAAGGTCTCATTTTTATTGGATCTCTAACCTTTCTTCAGGTAAATCTCCCACGATTATGATCTTTTTCATGCTCAATTTAATTTATGCATTTGTAGGATCATATGTGAGGGTTGAGGGTGTGATTTGACGCCTCGATTTAATCTTTTAGGGGTGTAGATCTGATAAAAAAGTGATCTTTTTTCTAGATCTGACCTCTTTTAATTTATTTTGCAGCTCGTCATGCCGCGTTCTTCGAGAGGTCGTTCCCCTGCCATGTCAGCTGATGGTGCGCCGCCTTCATACGTCGGTGAGCCATTTTTGGCAATATTTGGAAATTTACAAATTAGTCCTTTTTTCTTAAAAATTTGTAAATTGGTCCTTTTTACCCCCACGTTGTTCTCCTTGGCGAGGCAATCGGGAAGAGCCTTGATTCTCCTTGGTGAGGATCGACGCTTTGGCATTTTTGGGAATTTTGCAAATTAACCCATTTTTTCTGAGAATTTGCGAATTGGTCCCTGTTTACCCCACGTTGTTCTCCTTGACGAGGCAATCGGGAAGAGCCTTGATTCTCCTTGGTGAGGATCGACGCTTCAAAGATATGTTTTGCTTGGTCAAAACCATATCTCAAAATAAAGGGGGCGAATTGACGCTGCATTACGCTTCATAAGGCAGGGATCCTCGATGCACCCTATCTTATGATTGCACAATGTGGCCAAATCGTCTCACCCTTTATAAGGCAATGACTCTATCTTAGCTATTTGTAAGATGAGTTCAATTTCCTTTTATAACCGAGACTAACCCGAGTTTAATTGTCTATTCTGCAGTGGGGTACCCTTCTGGGTCGTTCTCAGCCCACGCAATCTATGGGCGTCGTGGCGAGCATTACTCGACCTCTGACAATCCTTCCCCTATTCCAGCTACTCCTCAGTTTGCTTCGGGCACGTCGACTGAGGTTACCCAGGTGGTGAGGGAGGGTGGTCATCGAGCTATTCGCCAGCTGATCACAGATGCTCCTTTTGTGAAGGACGCCAGCTCTACCCAGCCTCTCCGGAAGAGCGATTTCCTATTTGGAGATTCTGTCGATGACCCAGAAGCCGTGTTCATTGACGCTGAGCAGTGGCTTCACAAGACCGGCGGTGGCTTCATATACTTGCCGGAAATTCCTCGGCATCGCTCGTTGACTGAGCTCAGGTGTCAGGCTGTGACGCGCGAGATGTCGTGGCGTTTGACAGTGGATCATGAGAGCGTCCATTGCGGCTATATCACCCATCAGGCAGCTCCTGGTTCAAGCAGGAGTCACATCACCGGATTGCATCCCGGAGTGTTGGGACTGGATGCACCACCACGTAACGAGTTTCTCGCCACTGCTTCGACTTTGAGGAATCGCCTCGCTGCCCTAGGACGGGAGATGCCTGCGACTCGTCACAGGATTTATGGTTGGGTCCACTCATCGGACAAGTCTTGGTGGAGTCGCATGACGACATACGTCTTGAGCCGCTGGGGCGAGGAGTTGCACGCTTGCGGTTTGTATACCGCCGTTCGTGCCACCATGTATGGCCTGCCTGTCAGTTTGAGACATTTTTGTGCTTTGTTCGAGTTATATAATCCAGACTCGAACACTTTTCTGACCCGTCAGGGGGAGTTGGGCTTGGCTCTTCATGAGATGCATAGGATTTCTGGCTTGACCATGGGGCAGATGTTATACCAGGAGTATTTCCCTTCCAGTCATGAGTTGAGTCAGATGAAGGAACACATGCCCGACCGTTACGAGACTCTATGGGATCTCACTTGCCATTACCATATTGCTTTGGCGCAGTCTGAGCCTTTAGCCAAGAGGACGAAGGCCTCTGTGAGTCTGAAGCAGTTCGCGAACTATTTGTTCAAGAACCTGGAGAGCAGTTCTGGCGAGGATATTTGCGAGTTGGCCCCACTCACTCCTTCAGAGGTGAACCATCTACTGAAGAAGATTGATGCTCGTTCCTATACCACCAGCAGTCCTGAGGGTGGCTTTCCTGCGAAGACCAAGTTCAGATCTTTCTTATGGCATGTGACCACACCGATTCAGCCGATGACTCTTCTCGCCGGCTTTCTTGCTATCTGGTTGAAGAAGTGCGTGGTTCCATACCAGTCTGGGGACGCCTTGCCCTTGGAGGTACTTTTCCCAGCAGTTCAGCTCGCATACAAGAAGGAACTCTCACTTCTTCCGGTGATGGTGGCTAACATTCACCGAGGACTTCGGCAGCTTTCCAGTGCGTTCACACGGAAGGAGACCGATTTGCCAGGTCAGATTCCCACGCTTAAGGTAGAGCTTCCCTACGCTTATTTGATGGCCTGGTTCGTCCTTCACCGTCCGGACATGATGTCGGTGCCGAACGCTACAGATCACTCTGTTCCCCTGCTACAGTTGCTTGAAAATGGTAGGTGGGAAGGCTGCGGGTTTTCTGATGTCCGACAGCAGCTGCAGGTCCACAAATGTTGGGCGTTCTCTACTTGTTTCCCGCAGTTCTCCGGCCGATACGGCGAGTGCTTGACAGACGATGAGAGGCCGAGAGAGAATCGGACCCACTTAGACATTGGCTGCTTTAATTGGCTGGTGAACATCAGGCCCGGCTATCTAACTTTCCGGGTGAAGAATGAGTGCTTCATAGAGCCATATCTACCCTGCCGATTTGCTCGCCAGTTTGGCTACGATCAGCTTTACATCGGGAATCCTCGCCAGCAGCTTCGGACCCATAGTGGTTTGGTGGACGGTCTTCGTGCATGGTTGTGGACCGTGACTGGCTGTACCGGTGCTAGGTTCAGCCTCCCGAGTATTGATCGGCAGTTGAATCTCACCTTCTTGAGCTGCAAGTGGTTATTAGCAGCCAACAAGACTATCCCAGTGAAGCCGATTGCGGAGCTAGAGGCCGAGGAAGCTTCTCGGGTTGATTCGCGCAGGATTCGGGAGAAGGCTCGATCACAGAGGACACAGAATAAGACTCGCCGACTTGATGAAGAGGGCCATAGGTCATTCCATTCTACAGACGAGGCTTCCGGCGGAGATCCCGAAGATTGTGATGACTCTTCTGAGCGAGGTTTGCTATTCATCTTTTCCTTCTATTTTCTAGAAGTATTGAAACTGACTATAGTTCAATGTTTCAGGGACTACAGCTGATCATGATGAAGAGTTCTATCCTCCTCCTCGGGCGAGACCTTCGATCCCCACTGCTAGGCGGAAGAGGTTAGTCCGTAAGCTGCCTACAGCTTCCCGAGCTTCCGATACGGACCTAGCTGGTGATGATCCTGCCAGTGATGGAGGTAACATTTATCCTGAGAACTATTCTTCTGGTTACTCAGCGCATTGACTTATACTTCTCCCTCTCTATATAGGAGCGCGTGAGGAGCATGAGATGAGTCCTGATCCAATCCCCGTATCTCCCGATGAGTCTGATCCGCTACCCCCTGTAGAGAGGCCTACAGGGGTTGCTGACATTGGAGAGGAGGGCAATGTAGGACCCGATTCCGTGAATCAAGGTACATCTAACACTGACAACGTATTTCTTTAGATGATACACCAAATGAATTTGTGTACCCTCTAACTGTCCTCTACCTCTTGCTTCTTCAGATCATTTGCAGGAGGCGAATCCTGGAAATGAAGAGGCCGACGCACCCGTGAGAGGTAACTCATTTCCATTAGTTGTAGTCTCTTCACTTTTCTTTGGCACTGATATTCTTTTATGCCAGATTTCTCCATCGATGACTTCGACGAGGGAAGCTTGTTTGCGGACACTCCTATGATGCGCTATATATATAGCTCTCCTCAGATCGATGACCAGTTACCTGGGGATATGTTTTCTGAGCCCGCCTTTGCTGGAAATCCTGAGGATGGTTCCCTTGAAGGTATGTGCTTTTTTTCTGAGTTATTTATAGGACTAGCCAATCTTGACTAATGCAACTATAATGTAACGCCTCTGCGAATTCCGTTTTGGATCTGGCAGGAGCTTTTGTTGAGAAAGACCCTGTCGAGCCAGCTGCGAGACCAACTCTGCCAGTTGATACATCGGCAGCCGTTACACCTCCACTACCCCCAGCGTCTCAAGGGGAAGGAGGTATAAGTCAACTCATCAATGAGTGCTATTCCTTTGTCTTATTAGGACTTTTAACAGGCTTCTCTCCTTTTTGTGCAGGGCGCTCTTCCCATCTTCATGACCTAGTGAGGGAGTTGTTATCTGACGACGATCCCGACAAGATCGTTATTTGCCTAGAAGTTCGCTCCTTCTTCTCCTTTGTGAAGGCTATGATTGGCAAGCTCTTCCACAGTGGACTTTCCCTTCACCAGTTCAAACCTTTCCTTGATTCCAGAATCAATTTAATAAGGGAGTCAGGATACCTAGATTTGGCGAAGGCCATAGTTGACGATCTCGACTGCTTAGGGCGTGAGCTTCAGATGTTTCGTGAGCTTCGGGATACCGGTGCTTCTTCCTTCATTGCTGCTGAGCTGGACACTCGTTTACAGTCACTACGCGAGACTCAGCTTCTCGCCAGTCTTGAGGTTCAGGTGCAGCGGGACCGAGTAGCTCGAGTTGAGACCGGCCTGGCTACCAGGTTATCTTCACTTGCCGAGCTCGATTCTTCTCTCACTTCTTGTGCGGCCGAGATAGACCAGCTCAGAAGAGCACTCCGTGAAAAGGAAGAGACTTTTGATGTTCTTCAGATGACGCAGGCACAGGACCAGCAGACCTGCACGGCTCTGTCCGATGAGTTGAAGTCTTTGAAGCAGAAGCTGGTCGAGATAGAGGAGACTGCTGCGAAGACTTCGACCGCTACTGAGGAGTCCATTAGGGCTGAGCTTAGCCAAGCTTATGATGATAAGCTGTCTATGTTCAGTCAGCAGATTTTTAGCCACGGGCTTGATGTTTGATTTTATCTGCTGTGTACTTTGACTTTTGACTCTTTTAGTGAATCTCCTTTTTATCTTTATTATGATTCGTCATTCCATTTGAAATGATTGACCACAATACTCATAGGATTTTTGGCAAACCCTCAGCCATCAACAGGTTTGATATGCCTTTACCGACTACCGTTTGAGTCGGGCTAGCATGCGATTTGTTTAAATCCGCTCGCATGTAACGTTGCGCTCAGAGATTGAATTCTCTGAGACTTCGTGCTATGATGTCGAATACATAGACTTCGCCATTGTTACGGGAATAGGCTACCCGGCGACACGTGTTAGGTGTTGGCTTTAGGATTTTTGGCTAACCCCCAGCCTTCAACGGGTTTGATTAGCCTTTACCGACTACCGTTTGAGTCGGGCTAGCGTGCGGATTGTTTAGATCCGTTCCGCACGTGACGTTAAGCTAAAAGAGTTAACTCTTTTAGTGCTACGATGTTGAATACGTAGACTTGGTCTTTCTCCTGTGAAAAGACTAAACAGCAACGTGTATGAGACGTTGACTTAGGATTTTTGGCAAATCCTCAGCCTTCAACGGATTTGATGTGCTTTTACCGACTACCGTTTGAGTCGGGCTTACATGCGGATTGTTTTAATCCGTTCCGCATGTAACGTTGCGCTAAAGGAATGAACTCCCTTAGACTTTGTGCTACAACTTTGAATATGTAGGCTTTGCCATTGTTATGGGAATAGGCTACCCAGCGACGTGTATTAGACGTTGGCTTATCCCTGTTTAGGCTTTGGGATAAAGGTCCCCAGAGTCAGACTCTGGTATCTTTTTCTACGGGTAAAGATCAAACCGGCGACGCGTGTTAGGCATCGACATATCCTTTCTTAGGATTCAGGATGGAATTCCCCATGCGTGTGAGGCATGGATTTCGGTGTTATTAATAACAACCTGCCACAATGTTGAATATGCGGACGGGTGTTCTTTTTAACGGTTAAGAACTAACCGGCCGCGCGTGTTAGGCGCGGACTTATCCTTACTTAGGTTTCAGGATAAAATACCCCAGAATCGAACTCTGGTGTCTTTTTCAATCGGAAAAAGACTAAACCGGCAGCGCGTGTTAGGCGCAGACTTATCCCTGCTTAGGTTTCGGGATAAAATACCTAGGATGAATCCTAAATTGGTAAACTTTGAAAAAAAAGTTGGTGCGGGGAAGGAAGAATTTTATATTCTATTCCCCGAACAAGGAAGGAAGAATTTTATATTCTATTCCTTGATTCTGGAAAGGAAGAATTTTATATTCTATTTCCAGTGCAAGAAAGAAACTAGAAGTGGGATCTCCACTTCGAGAATCTGGAAGATCTAGGTAAACTTACCTTTTATAGGATTGGTTATCAGATCGAAAGATGAGTTCTTCGTTTATCGAAGAGAAATTTCAACTTGAGTTACAACCATAAAAACAGTTGAACCCAAGAGAAAAGAAATGGAGTTCTTTCGTTCATCGAAAGGGGACTCCGAACTGAGAGTGAACCTTTTCGGTGGACTCACTGTCAATTGAAATTGATCAGCGAGGGATTTTGGTGGTAAAAATAAAATTGGGTTATCCTCTAGAATATCAAGTGTAATATTCTCCAAGGAACTTCCCGATAAATGAGTTGTCCTGAACGTACTAGGGATAGTACTTTTTCAAAAACTTCCCATTTATTGGCATTAATTGCCTGTTACCCTCTAAAGAAATTAAGCGATAAGCACCGTTTGAATAGACTGTGTCTATTACAAACGGTCCTTCCCACTTAGGTTCGAATTTACCTTTCTTCTTAGAGGTGAGGATTATTGGTCGGCGCGCAGCGAGGACCAAGTCTCCTTCTTTGAAGCTTCTTTGGCGAACCCTTTTGTCAAAAGCCCTGGATATCCTAGCCTGGTAGAACTCGATGTGTTGTTGAGCTTCCAAGCGCTTTTCGTCCAGCCTTTCGAGTTCCTCGAGACGCTTCTGATGCTGCTCTTCGGCTGTCATCTCTGTTGCAAGAGCAATCCGAAGGGAGGGAATTTGAATTTCCAGGGGTAGCACAGCTTCGCATCCGTAGACCAACGAATATGGAGTAGCTCCCGTAGGTGTGCGTATGGTAGTGCGATAAGCCCAGAGTGCCTCTCCGAGTTTATCGTCCCAATCTCGCTTGTTGATCTTCACGAGTTTTGATAAGATCTTGATGATCGTCTTGTTGAAGGCCTCAGCTAATCCATTAGCGGCAGGGTAATAAGGTGTTGACGAAACATCTTGGATCTTGAACTTGTCACAGAACCGGATGAAGGCGTTGCTTATGAATTGCGGACCGTTGTCATGAATGATCCGCCTCGGCACGCCATGTCGGTATATGACGTGATGCTTGATGAAGTTGATGACGTTGTTCGTCTTTACTTCTTTAAGCGGAATGGCTTCAGCCCACTTTGAAAAGTAGTCGGTGATAGCGAGGATGAATCGATCACCTTTGACTGAAGGCGGGAAGATGGGACCGACGATATCCATACCCCATGTCTCGAATGGCCAAGACGTGGTTGACGTGTGTAACCGCTCCGGTGGTTGGTGCATATAGTTTGCATGTACTTGACAAGCGTGACATTCTCGAGCGTACTCAATCGCGTCACGAACCATTGTTGGCCAGAAATATCCCATTCTTCTAATTCGATCATACAGCTTGGGACCAGGCTGATGCGCACCGCATTCTCCTTCATGTGCTTCCTTAAGAACTTCTTTTGCTTCTTCATTCGAAAGGCATCGGAGAAGCAAGTCATCGTACCCCCGACGATACAGCGTACGGGTCTCGGTATTGTAAAAGAACCGTGGTGCTCTTCGGCGGATAGATTCTTTTTCTTTTGCGTCCTCTGGTAAAATGCCGTATTGGACGTAATCAATAATGGGAAAGCGCCAATCTCGGGACTCGGACCCGATTTGGGTTGAGTTCACCTCTTTAGCGTTCTCGTTTTTATCATCCTCCTCTTCAATATCCATATCGTATATGGGTACGCAGAGTTGGTGTGATCTTACTGTGACTAGCAGTTCAGTTTCGGGCGGTTGCGCGAGTGATACTGCTAGTGCTGCCAGTGCATCTGCATAAGCGTTCTGAAGACGCGGGATGTATTCAATGTAAAATTCTTCAAAAGAATCTGCCACTCTGACGGCCTCTTGGTGGTATGGAATCAGATCTGGGTTTCTGACTTCATATTCCCCGCGAACTTGGTTGACAATTAGTTGAGAATCCCCAAAGGCTTCGAGATATTCGACCCCCAGCTCTTTGGCGAAACTGAGCCCTATGAGGAGTGCGTTATACTCGGCTACGTTGTTAGAGCATGGACTCGTCAGCGAATAAGCTCGAGGCATCACGTGCTTCCCTGGGGAAACTAAGACAACTCCAACTCCAGAAGTGACCTTAGGGCATCCCGGGGTTACTGCTTTATTGACTGCTCTCGAGGCACCATCAAAATATAACTGCCATACTTGTTGGTGTGACGTGGTATTGACCTCGTGGGTTTCATCTGGCAAGTCATCGTATACTTCCATCGTATCTGTTGTCGGGCTTGCCGCCAAGAGATCACAAATCGCCTGTCCTTTGACCGACTTCTGCTGTTTGAAGTGTAGATCATACTGGGATAAAAGAAGAGCCCACTTTGCCAACCGCCAATTCATCGAACCTGGTTGAGTCATGAACACTCGTACCGGATTAACATTGGCAATGACATGAATCGTCTGGCCAACTAAGTAATGTCGCATCTTCTGCACCGCAAACACCAATGCAAGACATTCTTTCTCGATCATCGGGTATCGAGACTCGGCGCCTATCAAGGTCCGACTTAGATAATAGACTGCCTGTTCGTGACCATTATCATCGTCTTGTGCTAATAAAGCACTTATCGAATGGTTCATCGCCTTGATATAAATCAAGAACGGTTTACCTGATTTTGGTGCAACAAGAACAGGTGGATTCATTAGATATGCCTTGATATCTTCGAATGCCTTCTGGCAAGCATCGTCCCAAATAAACGATACGCCTTTCTTGTTTAGCTTCGAAAATGGTTGGCACTTCCCAGAAAGATTTGAAATGAATCTCCGGATATACGCCAGACGTCCTTGCAATCCTCTGAGTTCCCTTAGATTCTTCGGGGGTTGCAACTCATTTATCGCCTTTACCTTGTCTGGGTCGATGTGTATACCCTTAGTGGTGACGACGAATCCAAGAAATTTTCCGCTGGACATTCCGAGGAAGGATTTTGTGGGATTCATCTTCAATTGATGGCTCCGCATGAGATCAAACATCATTCTCAGGTCTTTGATGTGATCTTCTTTGTTGCGGCTTTTTACCACTAAATCATCAACGTAGCATTCAACTGTTTTCCTGAGGTGTTTCTGGAAAATCTTAGTTATTGCTCGTTGGTACGTGGCACCTGCATTCTTTAGACCAAACGGCATCACCGTGTAGCAGAAGATACCGAGGGGCGTTCTGAATGCCGTATGTTTTTCGTCATCCGGGTGCATCTTGATTTGATTATACCCCGAAAAGCCGTCCATGAAGGACATTCTTTCGAATCCGCATGTATTGTCGATAATGACGTCCGTGATTGGGAGAGGAAAATCATCTTTTGGACATGCTTCGTTCAGATTCCTGAAGTCGATGCAAATCCTGATCTTGCCATTTTTCTTCATGACTGGAACGATGTTGGCTAACCAGTCTGGATGTTGTTCTTCTCGAATAAATCCTGAGTCGATCAACTTTTTAACTTCAGCCTCGATTGCTTCCATGATCTGCGGACGAAACCGTCTTTGCTGTTGCTTGACAGGTTTGGCATCCGGCTTGATGTCGAGGCGGTGCATTGCCACATTGGGATCGAGCCCTGGCATGTCTTCGTAGTTCCAGGCGAAGACGTCGATATATTCTCTGATCAAGGCAATTAATTCCTCCTTTTCATCTGATGGGAGACTACCACTGATGAATATGGGTTTTGGATTGTCTTCATCACCCATATTGATTTGGACTACCTCGTCTTCGGTGGGTGGCTCTCTCTGTTCGAACCTATCACCATATTGCATGTTCAGGTGATGAACCCATGGGTCCTCCCACGTTTGCATTTGATCGTCGTCCTCCATTGTAGATGGATCGGCCGTAGTCATGTTCGACATTAAGGCCTTGAACGTCTCTCCCAAACTTGTGTCGGAATCTTCAGCTGACGAATCTAGCAAGTATCGATCCTTGGCTTTGTTAGCAATTTGATCTATGATTTGCCAGCCACATTCGTCATCTGACGAAACGTAGCCTAAGCCCCTCTTGTGACGATAATAGCCCTCCGGTTTACCCTTTGGTACATATGCCGCTTTGACTGGGACACGGGAACCTCGATCGAAGTATAGACCTTCTCCGAGTGTGAAATCATATCCTTGTCTTTCCATGAGCTTGCGCGCTTCTGGACTGTACTTAGATAAATGTAAACCGGATTTGTCACCATCCTCATCCTCTCTTAGGAAATGATCTGGCACCGGAAGATTTTCTCCTTTACCGAAAATCACTTCTTTTTGTCCCCCTATTTTAGCAGGAATAATTTGAGTTGTTCCGAAAGAGTGTTGGAGACGCTTCTTCGTTACATACGACGATCGGAGCGGCATACATAATTCGGAATTATCGTACAATCCCTTTATCACATCATCAAAAGACAAGGAGTACTCTAAACCATTATTTATTTCAGGTTCGGCAAGTTGCCAGTTACAACCGCCATCTGACGACTGTTCGTCGTCGAGATTGATTACAAAGGGTACAATGTCATTAAAAACAAAATCACCATTGTAATCGAATCCGGCTTCGGAATCAGCCTCTCCTCCGCTGTCCGTGCCTTGGATCGATGGTTCCGTGTCGGATTCATTACCATAAAGGAGAGAATCTGTGAAATAATTCTCATACCCTTTGAATGGTTGCTTATCCGCGACCACCGTCCTAACTCTTCCATCAGTGTCGACATATTTCAAACACTGATGTAGAGTGGAGGGGACTATAACGTTACTATGGATCCAAGGCCGACCCAATAGTAAGTTATAGGATGTCTCAGCATCAATCACGTAGCACGTGACCTCCGTCTTTAAATCGCCCATTTGGCACTTTATCCGGATTTTACCCAAAGGTCTTGACCCGCTGGTGTTGAATCCGTATATGACTGTGCCTGTAGACGCCAACTTGCTGACTGGAATGCCAAGGTTGTGCATCAGTCGAAGTGGCATAATACTCATAGCGGAACCCGGATCCACTTGGATTCGGTTAACTTCGCTGGAGCCAATGTACCCGACGAAGTACAGGGGCCGATCGTGGTTTGAATTCTTCGTCTGCATATCCTCTTTGGTGAAGGTGATGCAGGGAATGTTCTTAGCTGCCACATTGCACTGCTGGGGTAGCATATCCAGTTCTTCAGGAACTGGTTTGACCCTTGTGAGGAACACTTCTGAATCTGCCAGGGCTTCCTGCAAGGCTTCTCTAGTCTCTTTGGATAACCGCAGCAGCTCGTACAATGTTATCCGCGCGGGAATGTTGGCTAGCTGAGCCATAATGTCGAAGGCACGAGGGTTTTTTGAACTCTCCGGTTTGTCTTTTCCAATCGGACGACTGAAACGAGACTGCTTCGGATTCTGTACCTCCTCGGGCCTCTTTTCTTTCTGTTTGTCAACCGGCTGTCGTCGAACATCTTCAGCCGGTTTGGGAATTGGGATCACCCCCATCTCTGTGATAGTCTTGGCTGGCCCCTGTTTTGTCACTCCTAGCTTAGCTGCTTGTTCATTATGTGACGGATAGTTGAAGTGGTACTGATTCCCACTTCGGGTCGTAAAGACTTCCTGTTCCTCGTCGGAGAGTGGAAAAGCGGTGATCCTTTCATCATCTTCACCCGGGATAGCAGAGACTCCATAACAAGACTTCCCTTTCCCTTTGGACTTCTTCTTGGATGACGATCCAGCCCATTGTTCATCTTCAATTAGGTCGGGGTGCACCCAGAGAATTTCACCGTTTGGAGCTGTGTGTGGCACGAGTCCCTTTTGGCGCTGTCCGTGCGGATCGTCGTTCACCGTCTTCATCCCGACTTTGGTGACGCGCTTAGGCTCGAACCAATCTGTAGGCACCGATCCAAAACTGATGGACACTGCATTTGCTCCCACATTCTTGGCCAGTTTTGGAGTTATGACTCCTACATCGATCAAGGCCTGGATCTTGTCCTTGAGGTGGTAGCAGGACTTCGTAGGGTGGTGAACCGCTCTGTGATACGCGCAGTACCTCGGATCTGTCACCTTGGTGGCTCCTTCATGATCCACAATCGCAGGCAGCTGGATTTTGTTGTTCTCCAACAGATATTTGAAGATGCCGGGAACTTCGTCATCTTTGAAGGAGTAGACTTTGGGAAACCTCGGCTCCGAAGACTTTTGCTTCTGAGGCCGTTGCTGCCAATGGGGCTGCGATTGCTGTGGAGCTCGCTGCTGCTGCTGCTGTTGTTGCTGTTGCTGAGGTTGTAATTGAAAGGTTTGGTTAGCATCAACAGCGTTAACCTGAGCTTTACCTTTTCCCTTCTGATTGAAGTTCTGCTTTGGAGGATTTGTAGCCGGTTGGCCTCTTTCCGCCTTCTTCCTCCTGAGGAATCGCTCAGCTTGCTCGCCTCTGACCTTCAAGTCCTTCCATGTCTTGGATGGAGCTGTGCCCATTGCTTCCAAAACATCCAACGAGAGGTTGTTGTGGCAGGTTTGGAGGATGAACTCCTCGCTGATAGGGTCCCGACAATTCATCGCCTTATTCCGGAACCTTTTGACGAAGACCTCGACTAATTCTCCGTCTTTCTGCTTTTCATCAAGCAACGACCCGATTGAGATTTCGGTGTCGTCGTCGAAGAAATTCGCGAGGAATTTCGTCTCCATGTCATCCCAGCTGTTTATGCTTCCTGGCTTGAGGCGACGATACCAATCGAAGGCAGCTTCGCGAAGAGTGCCAACGAATGACCGCACCATCAGAGGCTCATTGCCAGAGATGACTCCCAAGTGCGATTAGAAATAAATCAAATGCTGAGTTGGTGAACCCATCCCATTAAACGGCGTGAAGTTAATTAGACTAAACTTCGCCGGATATGGGATCGATTCCAACTCTCTTGGGTAGGGGCAGGGAATGCCCGTCTTTTTAGTCTCTTGAGCAGAAATCAATGTGTTGATTTTGTTCTCGAGATTCTTAATTTTTAGGCTTTCACCTGTGTCTTCACTGGTATTATCATTACCACCCCCTGGATTGATGGGAGGGTTATTAGCGTTGCGAGCTTCATTTGTGCCCTCATCCTCCAGGTTGTTCTGGTTGGGCTGACTTGGTTCGCCTTGTTGGTGTCTCAATGCATGAAGTTGTTGGTCATGCATCTCTCTCATGTTCTGCATGGCCATCTGCATCTCGAACCTAAAGGTTTCTTGTTGTTTGGCCATGGCATCTTCAAGCATCTTGGCTACCTGCTCCGCGCTTATCATGAGCGACTCGCGGGGCTGTCCCTCACTGGACACTGTATTATCAGACGCCACTGCGGAGCCAGCATCTGATTCTTCATCTCCCGAAGGTACTCTTGTTCGGACTCTACCATACGTCGCACGAATGATAGCTCCGGATTGAAGACGAGTTACACGTCGGGTTATTTCTGGAACCGCCTCGGTGTTGTCCTGAGCCGTTGTTCCTGTGCTGGTCATGTTGGCGGTGACCCTTGAATGTTCACCGTCCTTGACCCTTGTTCTTCGTTGGAAACGCCTGTGTCTTGGCCTTGGCGCTCCAGTGCTAAGTCTTTCAAACATCGATACTCTTTCGGGGACTGCCTTAACACAATTGCATTCAGACAATACCGCCCGAATGAGATTTGAACAAGGACATTGATTCCTGAACCTTCGAGGACTCCTTTTTCTAGATTTGTTCGTACCCCCGGTACGATAGTACAGCTCATCTGTTTGGAGATCAGAGCAACCTATCGTGTGTTGGCACGATCTCTCAGGTATAACGTTGTCGTCATCAGATGACAACGTTTCCTTCTGAGGAACAATTGTCTTCTTCGGACCCTCCAGAGTCACACGCCTCGAAACACGCCTTTGTGGGTGTGAATCTTCGGCGGGCTCTCGCACTTCTATGCGCAAAGTGGTGCGCTTGGGTGCCGCGGTTTGCTCCAAGTGTTGAGGGTTGCGGCGACCCCCAGCATGCTGTATTGGTTGGGACTTCTTCACTGGCCCCAAGCGTTCCTGAACTGGAGCTTTACCTCGTTCCTTCGGAAGTGGACCGAGGCGCTCCAAAACTGATCTTTTCTTCTGGGATGGTCCTGCGGGATCTCCCAGGGTAGTTGCGGCAATCACCGGCTGTTTGGATTGACTTGCCGGCGTCCGAACTTTCGGAGGCTGCGAGTTTTGCTCCTTAGCCTGAACCGCTTCAGACTTTGGCCTCCAAACCTTGCGAGTAGGTGGCGGCTTTTTGACCACCTCCTTCTGCAGCTTGCGACGGGCTTCCTCAGCTTTGGCCCGTGCTTGCGCCGACAACGCGCGGCGTTTGCGGATGCGCTCCTCCAGCGTTGAGCGATTCCGTTTGACATGGACCCACTCCATTGTCGATGGTTTGGAGGAACCACCCTGCATTTGCTGTTGAGGCTGTTTGCCTCGTTTGTTCTTCAGATCCGCATGATAGCGGACCCCGTCAACGGACTCCATGGCCTTGGCGAATTGCTTCGCGAGGCGTTGACGCTGCCTCTGGCGAGCTCTCTTGGAGAGAGTCACCACGCCTTCAATGGCGGATTTGACCTTCTTTGAGGTCGGTAGGACCTCACTCAACGTAGCTTCGGCGTCGATTGGGGTGAGGTCGTCGTTGGTGGCTTCAGCTTCATCACACCAACGGACTTTTCTCCTGGAGGAGAACTTCTGGAACTTCTTGGACTTGGGGGAGGAGGCAGATCCGGACGAGGACACATACTCCTCGTATTTCTGCTGGTCGAATTCGTACTCGACCTCCTCCACGACCGGGATCGAGATCCGCGGCTGCGACACTCCAGCTTCGGCAGCGAAGTTGGTGGCTCCCACTGTGGTCGCCAGATTGTTCGAGCGGGAAATTGCGTTATTCTTCATTGATGATTCTGTTACAACTTTGACAACAACTTTATGCGTTTACAAAGAGATCCGGTCTTTTTATAAGATCCGGCTTACAACAAAATCAAAATAAAGAAATAAAGTTTACAACTTTCCTTGAACAAATCACGAGTTTCCTGTTTTACGGTCCC
>BQKN01057615.1:14827-36355 GCA_022839385.1 Asparagus kiusianus | reverse complement strand
CCTGGTTCGTCCTCCACCGCTCGGATATGATGTCGGTGCCGAACGCCACAGACCACTCTGTTCCCCTGCTACAGTTGCTTGAGAATGGCAGGTGGGAGGGCCGAGGATTTTCTGATGTCAGACAGAAGCTGTAGGTCCACAAGTGTTGGGCGTTCTCCACTTGTTTTCCGCAGTTCTCCGGCCGGTACGGCGAGTGCTTGATAGATGATGAGAGGCCGAGAGAGTATCGGACTCACTTAGACATTGGCTGCTTCAATTGGCTGGTGAACATCAGGCCTGGCTATCTGACTTTTCGGGTGAGGGATCAGTGCTTCATAGAGCCATATCTACCCTGCCGATTCGCTCGCCAGTTTGGCTATGATCAGCTCTACATCGGGAATCCTTGTCAGCAGTTTCGGACCCATAGTGGTTTGGTAGACGGTCTTCGTGCATGGTTGTGGACCGTGACTGGCTGTACTGGTGCTAAGTTCAGTCTCCCGAGTATTGATCGGCAGTTGAACCTCACTTTCTTGAGCTGCAAGTGGTTACTAGCAGCTAACAAGACTGTTCCCGTGAAGCCGATTACAGAGATAGAGGCTGAGGAGGCTTCTCAGCTTGATTCCCTTAGGATTCGGGAGAATGCTCGAGCACAGAGGGCGCGGAATAAGACTCGCCGGATTGATGAAGAGGGCCAGAGGACATTCCATTCCACAGACGAGGCTTCAGGCGGGGATCCCGAAGATTATGATGACTTTTCCGAGCGAGGTTTGCAATTCATCTTTTACTTCTATCTTCCAGAAGTATTGAAACTGACTATGGTTTGATGTTTCAGGGACCACAGTTGATCAGGATGAAGAGTTCCGTCCTCCTCCCCAGGCGAGACCTTCGATCCCCATTGCTAGGCGGAAGAGATTAGCCCGTAAGCCGCGTGCAGCTTCCCGAGCTTCTGATATGGACCTGGCTGGCGATGATCCTGCCAGTGACGGAGGTAATATCCATCCTGTGAACCATTCTCTTGGTTATTCGGAACATTGACTCATGCTCTTCTATCTCTATATAGGAGTGCGTGGAGAGAATGAGATGAGTCCCGATCCCATTCCCGTATCTCCCGATGAGTCTGACCCACTACCTCATGTAGAGAGGCCTACAGGGGTTGCTGACATTGGAGAGGAGATCAATGTAGGACCTGATTCCGTGAATCCAGGTACATCTAACACTGGCACTGTATTTCTTTAGATAATACACGAATGAATTTGTGTATCCTCTAACTGTCCTCTACTTCTTGCTTCTTCAGATAATTTGCAGGAGACGAATCCTAGAAATGAAGAGGCTGATGCACCCGTGAGAGGTAACTCATTTCCATTAGTTGTAGTCTCTTCATTCTTCTTTGGCACTGATATCTTTTTATGTCAGATTTCTCCATCGATGACTTTGACGAGGGAAGCTTGTTTGCGGACACTCCTATGATGCGCTACATATATAGCTCTCCTCAGATCGATGACCAGTTACCTGGGGATATGTTTTCTGAGCCCGCCTTCGCTGAAAATCCCGAGGATGGTTCCTTTGAAGGTATGTGCTTCTTTCTGAGTTAATTATAGGACTAGCCAATCTTGACTAATGCAACTATGATGTAACGCCTCTGCGAATTCTGTTTTGAATCTGACAGGAGCTTTTGTTGAGAAAGACTCTATTGAGCCGGCTGTGAGACCAACTACACCAGTTGATGCACCTACAGCCGTTACACCTCCACTACCCCCAGCGGCTCAAGGGGAAGAAGGTATAAGTCAACTCATTGAAGAGTGTTATTCCTTTTTCTTATTAAGACTTTTGACGGACTTCTCTCCCTTTTTTGTGTAGGGCGTCCCTCTCGTCTTCATGTCTTAGTGAAGGAGTTATTATCTGACGACGATCCTGACAAGGTCGTCATCTGTATAGAAGTTCGCTCCTTCTTCTCCTTTGTGAATGCTATGATCGGCAAGCTCTTCCACAGCGGACTTTCACTTCACCAGTTTAAACCTCTCCTTAATTCCAGAATCAACTTGATAAGGGAAGCAGGATATCCAGACTTGGCGAAGGCTATAGTTGACGATCTTGACTGCTTAGAGCATGAGCTCCAGATGTTTCGTGAGCTTCGAGATACCGGTGTTTCTTCATTTATCGCTGCTGAGCTGGAGACCCGTTTACAGTCACTGCGCGAGACTCAGGTTCTTGCTAGTCTTGAGGTTCAGGTGCGGCGAGATCGAGTAGCTCGAGTTGAGACCGGCCTTGCTACCAGATTATCTTCCCTTGCCGAGCTTGACTCTTCCATCATCTCTTGTGAGACCCAGATAGACCAGCTCAGAAGAGAGCTCCGCGAGAAAGAGGAGACCTTGGGTATTCTCCAGATGAAGAGAGGACAGGATCAGCAGACCTGCACTGCTTTATCTGACGAGCTGACATCCTTAAAGCAGGAGCTGGTTGAGACAGAGGAGACTGCTGCGAAGACCTCTGCCGCTACCGAGGAGTCCATTAGAGCTGAGCTTAGCCAAGCTTATGATGATAAGCTGTCTAAGTTCAGTCAGCAGATTTTTAGCCACGGGCTTGATGTGTGATTTTGTTTGCTGAGTGTTTTGACTCTTGACTCTTTTAGTGAATTTCCTTTTTATCTTTATTATGATTCGTCATTCCGTTTGAAATGATTGACCACAATACACATAGGATTTTTAGCAAACCCTCAGCCATCAACGGATTTGGTTAGCCTTTACCGACTACCGTTTGAGTCGGGCTAGCATACGAGTTGTTTAAATCCGTTCGCATGTAACGTTATGCTCAGAGATTGAATTCTCTGAGACTTTGTGCTATGATGTCGAATACATAGACTCCGCCATTGTTACGGGAATAGGCTACCCGGCGACACGTGTGAGGTGTTGGCTTTAGGATTTTTGGCCAACCCCCAGCCTCTAACGGATTTGATTAGCCTTTACCGACTACCGTTTGAGTCGGGCTAGCGTGCGGATTGTCTAAATCCGTTCCACACGTGACGTTAAGCTAAAAGAGTTAACTCTTTTAGTGCTACGACATTGAATACGTAGACTTCGTCTTTCTCCTGTGAAAAGACTAAACAGCAACGTGTATGAGACGTTGACTTAGGATTTTTGGCAAATCCTCAGCCTTCAACGGATTTGATGTGCTCTTACCGACTACCGTTTGAGTCGGGCTTACATGCGGATTGTTTTAATCCGTTCCGCATATGACGTTACGCTAAAGGAATGAACTCCCTTAGACTTCGTGCTACAACTTCGAATGTGTAGACTCTGCCATTGTTATGGGAATAGGCTACCCAGCAACGTGTATTAGACGTTGGCTTATCCCTATTTAGGCTTTGGGACAAAGGACCCCAGAGTCAGACTCTGGTATCTTTTTCTACGGATAAAGACCAAATCGGCGACGCGTGTTAGGCGTTGACCTATCCTTTCTTAGGATTCAGGATAAAATTCCCCATGCGTGTGAGACGTGGATTTCGGTGTTATTAATAACAACCTGCCACAATGTTGAATATGCGGACGAGTGTTCTTTTTAACGGTTAAGAACTAGCCGGCCGCGCGTGTTAGGTGTGGACTTATCCTTACTTAGGTTTCAGGATAAAATACCCCAGAATCGAACTCTGGTGTCTTTTTCAATCGGAAAAAGACTAAACCGGCAGCGCGTGTTAGGCGCAGACTTATCCCTGCTTAGGTTTCGGGATAAAATACCTAAGATGAATCTTAATTTTATAAATTTTGGAAAAAGTGTTGGTGTGGGAAGGAAGAATTTTATAATCTATTCCCTGAACAAGGAATGAAGAATTTTATATTCTATTCCTTATTTCTGGAAAGGAAGAATTTTATATTCTATTTCCAGTGCGAGAAGGAAACTAGAAGTGGGATCTCCACTCCAAGAATCCGGAAGATCTAGATAAACTTACCTTTTATAGGATCGGTTATCTGATCGAGAGAAGAGTTCTTCGTTTATCGAAGTGAAATTTCAGCCTCGGTTATAACCATGAAAGGGTTGAACCAAAGAGAAAAGAAAGAGAGTTCCTTCGTTTATCGAAAGGGGACTCCGAATTGAGATTGGACCTTTTTGGTGAACTCACTGTCAACTAAAATTGATCAGTGAGGGATTTTGGTGGTTTGAACTTGGGTTATCCTTTAGAATATTAAGTGTAATATTCTTCAAGGAACTTCCCGATAAATGAGTTGTCCTGAACGTACTAGGGATAGTACTTTTTCAAAAACTTCCTATTTATTGGCATTAATTGCCTGTCACCCTCTAGAGAAATTAAGCGATAAGCGCCGTTCGAATAGACTGTGTCTATTACAAACGGTCCTTCCCACTTAGGTTCGAATTTACCTTTCTTCTTGGAGGTGAGGATTATTGGTCGGCGAGCGGCGAGGACCAGATCTCCTTCCTTGAAGCTTCTTTGGCGGACTCTTTTGTCAAAAGCCCTGGATATCCTAGCCTGGTAGAACTCGATGTGTTGTTGGGCCTCCAAGCGCTTTTCGTCCAGCCTTTCGAGTTCCTCAAGACGTTTTTGATGATGTTCTTCGGTCGTCATCTCCGTTGCGAGAGCGATCCGAAGGGAGGGGATTTGAATCTCTAACGGTAGTACAGCTTCACATCCGTACACCAGAGAATATGGAGTAGCTCTTGTAGGAGTACGTATTGTGGTGCGATAAGCCCAGAGCGCTTCGCCGAGTTTATCGTCCCAATCTCGCTTATTGGTCTTCACAAGCTTTGACAGGATCTTGATGATTGTCTTGTTGAAAGCCTCAGCTAATCCGTTCGTAGCGGGGTAATAAGCTGTTGACGAAACGTCCTGAATTTTGAATTTGTCACAAAACCTGATGAAGGCATTGCTTATGAATTGTGGACCGTTGTCATGAATGATCCGCCTCGGCACGCCGTGTCGGTATATGATGTAATGCTTGATGAAGTTGATGACGTTGTTCGTCTTCACTTCTTTAAGCGAAATGGCTTCAGCCCACTTTGAAAAGTAGTCGGTGATAGCGAGAATAAATCGATCACCTTTGACTGAAGGAGGAAAGATAGGACCGACAATATCCATACCCCATGTCTCGAATGGCCAAGACGTGGTTGATGTGTGTAATCGCTCCGGAGGTTGGTGCATATAATTTGCATGCACTTACAAGCATGACATTCTCGGGCGTACTCGATCGCGTCACGAACCATTGTTGGCCAGAAATATCCCATTCTTCTGATTCGATCATACAACTTGGGACCAGGCTAATGCGCACCGCATTCTCCTTCATGTGCTTCCTTAAGAACTTCCTTTGCTTCTTCGTTCGAAAGGCATCGGAGAAGCAAATCATCATACCCCCGGCGATATAGCGTACGGGTCTCGGTATTGTAAAAGAACCGCGGAGCTCTTCGGCGAATAGATTCTTTTTCTTTTGCGTCCTCTGGTAAAATGCCGTATTGGACGTAATCAATAAGGGGAAAACGCCAATCTCGGGACTCGGATCCGATTTGGGTTGAGTTCACCTCTTTGGCTTTTCCATTTCTATCATCCTCCTCTTCAACCTCCATATCGTATATGGGTATGCAGAGTTGGTGTGATCTCACCGTGACTAGCAGTTCAGTTTCGGGCGGCTGCGCGAGTGATACTGCCAGTGCTGCCAGTGCATCCGCATAAGCGTTCTGGAGACGCGAGATATATTCGATATAGAATTCTTCAAAAGAATCTGCCATTCCGACGGCCTCCTGGTGGTATGGAATCAGGTCTGGGTTCCTGACTTCATACTCTCCACGAACTTGGTTAACGATCAATTGAGAATCTCCAAAGGCTTCGAGATATTCGACCCCCAGCTCTTTGGCGAAACTGAGTCCAATGATGAGCGCATTGTACTCGGCTACGTTATTGGAACATGGATTTGTCAGCGAATAAGCTCGGGGCATCACGTGCTTCCCTGGGGAAACTAAGACCACTCCAACTCCGGAGGTGACTTTAGGACATCCAGGGGTTACTGCCTTATTAACTGCTCTCGAAGCACCATCAAAGTATAACTGCCATACTTGTTGATGTGATGTGGTATTAACCTCGTGGGTTTCATCTGGTAAATCATCATATACCTCAACTGTATCTGTTGTCGGGCTTGCCGCCAAAAGATCATAAATCGCTTGTCCTTTGACCGACTTCTGCTGTTTGAAGTGCAGATCATACTGGGACAAAAGAAGGGCCCACTTTGCTAACCGCCAATTCATCGAACCCGGTTGAGTCATGAATACCCGTACCGGATTAACATTAGCGATGACGTAAATCGTCTGGCCAACTAAGTAATGTCGCATTTTCTGTACCGCTAACACCAATGCGAGACATTCTTTCTCGATCATCGGGTATCGAGACTCGGCGCCTATCAAGGTCCGACTTAGATAATAGGCTGCCTGTTCGTGACCATTATCATCGTCTTGTGCTAATAAAGCACTTATCGAATGGTTCATCGCCTTGATGTAAATCAAGAACGGTTTACCTGATTTTGGTGCAACAAGAACAGGGGGATTCATCAGATATGCCTTGATGTCTTCGAATGCTTTTTGGCAGGCGTCGTCCCAAATAAAAAACATGCCCTTCTTGTTTAGCTTAGAAAATGGTTGGCACTTCCCAGATAGATTTGAGATGAACCTCCGGATATAAGCCAGACGACCTTGCAATCCTCGGAGTTCCCTTAGATTCCTCGGGGGTTGCAATTCATTTATCGCTTTTACCTTGTCTGGGTCAATGTGTATACCCTTAGTGGTGACGACGAATCCAAGGAATTTTCCGCTGGACATTCCGAGGAAGGATTTTGTGGGATTCATCTTCAACTGATGACTCCGCATGAGATCAAACATCGTTCTCAAGTCTTTGACGTGATCTGCTTTGTTGCGGCTCTTTACCACCAAATCATCAACGTAGCATTCCACCGTTTTCCTGAGATGTTTCTGGAAAATCTTAGTCATCGCTCGTTGGTACGTAGCACCTGCATTCTTCAGACCGAACGGCATCACCGTGTAGCAGAAGATACCGAGGGGCGTTCTGAATGCTGTATGCTTCTCGTCGTCCGGGTGCATCTTGATTTGATTGTACCCCGAAAAACCATCCATGAAGGACATTCTTTCGAATCCACATGTATTGTCAATAATGACATCCGTGATCGGGAGAGGAAAATCGTCTTTTGGACATGCTTCGTTCAGATTCCTGAAGTCGATGCAAATCCTGATCTTGCCATTTTTTTTCATGACGGGAACGATGTTGGCTAGCCAGTCTGGATGTTGTTCCTCTCGGATGAATCCTGAGTCGATCAACTTCTTAACCTCAGCCTCGATGGCTTCCATGATCTGTGGACGAAACCGTCTTTGCTGTTGCTTGATAGGTTTGGCATTCGGCTTGATGTCGAGGCGGTGCATTGCCACATTGGGGTCAAGTCCTAGCATGTCTTCATAGTTCCAGGCGAAGACATCAATGTACTCTCTGATCAAGGTAATTAACTCTTCCTTTTCATCTGGGGGAAGACTACCGCCGATGAATATGGGCTTTGGATTGGCTTCATCACCCATATTGATCTGGACTACTTCGTCTTCGGTGGGTAGCTCTCTTTGCTCGAACCTATCACCATATTGCATGTTCAGGTGATGAACCCATGGGTCCTCCCACGTTTGCATTTGATCGTCGTCCTCCATCGTAGATGGATCAGCTGTAGTCATGTTCGACATTAAGGTCTTGAACATTTCTCCCAAACTTGTGTCGGAATCCTCAGCTGAAGAATCTGGCAAGTACCCATCCTTAGCTTTGTTAACAATTTGATCGATGATTTGCCAGCCACATTCGTCATCTGATGAAATGTAGCCTAAGCCTCTCTTGTGATGGTAATAATTATCCGGTTTCCCTTTTGGGACATATGCCATTTTGACTGGGATACGGGAACCTCGGTCGAAGTATAAACCTTCTCCGAGTGTAAAGTCGTACCCTTGTTTTTCCATGAGCGTACACGCTTCCGGACTATACTTTGATAAGTGCAGGCCAGATTTGTCATCGTCTTCATCTTCTCTTAGGAAATGATCCGGCAACGGAAGACTTTCTCCTTTACCGTAGATCACTTCTTTTTGTCCTCCTGTTTTGGTAGGAATAATCTGAGTTGTTCCGAAGGAATGCTGGAGGCGTTTCTTCGTTACATAAGATGATCGGAGTGGCATACATAAATCGGGATTATTGTATAATCCTTCTATCACATCATCAAGAGACAAGGAGTACTCTAAACCAGGATTTATTTCAATATCGGCAAGTTGCCAGTTACAACCGCCGTCTGACGACTGTTCGTCATCGAGATTGATTACAAAGGGTACAATGTCATTCAAAACAAAACCACTATTGTAATCGAATCCGGCTTCGGAATCAGCTTCTTCTCCGCTGTCCGTGCCTTGGATCGATGGTTCCGTGTCGGATTCGTTACCATAAAGGAGAGAATCTGTGAAGTAATTCTCATACCCTTTGAATGGTTGCTTATCCGCGACCACCGTCCTAACTCTTCCATCAGTGTCGACATATTTTAAACACTGATGTAGAGTGGAGGGAACTATAACATTACTATGGATCCAAGGCCGACCCAATAGTAAGTTATAGGATGTCTCAGCATCAATCACGTAGCACGTGACCTCCGTCTTTAAATCGCCCATTTGGCACTTTATCCGGATTTTACCCAAAGGTCTTGACCCGCTGGTGTTGAATCCGTAGATGACTGTGCCTGTAGACGCCAACTTGCTGACTAGAATGCCAAGGCTATGCATTAGTCGAAGTGGCATAATACTCACAGCGGAACCCGGATCCACTTGGATTCGGTTGACTTCACTGGAGCCAATGTACCCGACGAAGTATAGGGGCCGATCATGATTTGAATTCTTCGTCTGCATGTCCTCTTTGGTGAAGGTGATGCAGGGAAGGTTCTTAGCTGCCACGTTACACTGTTGGGCTAACAATTCTATCTCCTCAGGTGCTGGCTTGATCCTGGTGAGGAACGCCTCTGAATCGGCCAAGGCCTCTTTAAGGCTTCTCTAGTTTCCTTGGACAACCGTAGTAGCTCGTACAGCGTTATCCGTGCTGGAATATTGGCCAGCTGAGCCATGATGTCGAAGACGCACGGATTTTTTAATCTCTCCGGTTTGTCCTTTCCAATCGGACGACTGAAACGAGACTGCTTCGGATTCTGAACCTCCTCGGGCCTCTTTTCTTTCTGTTTGTCAACCGTCTGTCGTCGGGCATCTTCAACCGGTTTAGGAACCGTAACCACCCCCAGCTCTGTGAGAGTCTTAGCTGGTCCTCGTTTTGTCACCCCCTGCTCAGCAAATTGATCGCCAGGGGATGGATATTTGAAGTGGTATTTATTTCCACTCCGGGTCGCAAAGACTTCCTGCTCCTCGTCAGAAAATGGGAAAGCAGGGATTCTTTCGTCATCTTCTCCTGGGATGGCAGAAACTCCGTAACAAGACTTGCCTTTCCCTTTGGACTTCTTCTTGGATGACGATCCGGCCCATTGTTCATCTTCAATCAGGTCGGGGTGCACCCAAAGAATTTCGCCGTTTGGGGCTGTGTGAGGCACAAGTCCCTTTTGACGTTGTCCGTGCGGGTCGTCATTCACTGTCTTCATCCCGACTTTGGTAACGCGTTTTAGCTCGAACCAATCTGTAGGTATTGATCCAAAACTGATCGACACCGCATTTGTTCCTACATTCTTGGCCGGTTTTGGAGTTATGACCCCTACGTCGATCAACGCCTGGATCTTGTCCTTGAGGTGGTAGCAAGACTTTATTGGGTGGTGGACCGCTCTGTGGTACGCGCAGTACTTCGGGTCCGTCACCTTCGTGGCTCCTTCATGATCCACGATTGCCGGCTACTGGATTTTGTTGTTCTCTAACAGATATTTGAAGATGCCGGGAACTTCATCATCTTTGAAGGAGTAGACTTTGGGAAACCTCGGCTCTGAAGACTTTTGCTTCTGAGACCTTTGCTGCCAATGCGGCTGCGACTGTTGTAGCGCTCTTTGCTGCTGCTGCTGTTGCTGAGGTTGCAATTGAAATGTCTGGTTAGCATCAACAGCATTAACATGAGCTTTACCTTTCCCTTTCTGGTTGAAGTTCTGCTTTGGAGGATTCGTTGCCGGTTGGCCTCTCTCCGCCTTCTTTCTTCTGAGGAATCGCTCCGCTTGCTCTCCTCGAACCTTCAAATCCTTCCAAGTCTTGGATGGTGCTGTGCCCATTGCTTCCAACACGTCCAGTGAAAGGTTGTTGTGGCAGGTCTGGAGGATGAATTCCTCAGTGATCGGGTCCCGGCAATTCATCGCCTTGTTCCGGAACCTCTTGACGAAGGTGTCGACCAACTCCCCGTCTTTTTGCTTCTCATCGAGCAACGATCCGATAGAGATCTCGGTATCATCGTCGAAGAAATTCGCGAGGAACTTGGTCTCCATGTCGTCCCAGTTGTTTATGCTTCCTGGCTTGAGGCGACGATACCAATCGAAGGCAGCTCCGCGAAGAGTGCCGACGAATGACCGCACCATCAGAGGCTCATTACCAGAGATGACTCCCAAGTGCGATTTGAAATAAATCAAATACTGAGTAGGTGAACCCATCCCATTAAATGGCGTGAAGTTAATTAGACTGAACTTCGCCGGATATGGGATTGATTCCCACTCTCTTGGGTAGGGACAAGGAATGCCCGTCTTTTTCGTCTCTTGAGCAGAGATCATGTGTTGATCTTGCTCTCGAGATTTTTAATTTTTAGGCTTTCACCTGTGTCTTCGCTAGCATTCTCGTTACCACCCCCTGGGTTGATGGGAGGGTTGTTAACATTGCGAACCTCATTTGTGTCCTCATCTTCCAGGTTGTTCTGGTTGGGACGACTTGGTTCGCCTTGTTGGTTCCTTAATGCTTGAAGCTGTTGGTCATGCATCTCTCTCATGTTTTGCATAGACATTTGCATTTCGAACTGAAAGGTCTGCTGTTGTTTGGCCATGGCATCTTCAAGCATCTTGGCCACTTGCTCCGTGTTTATCATAAACACCTCGCGGGGTTGTCCTTCACTAGACACTGTGTTATCAGACGTCACTACTGAGCCAGCATCTGATTCTTCATCCCCCGAAGGTACTCTCGTTCGGATTCTACCATACGTCACGCGAATGATAGCCCCGGATTGTAGACGAGTTACACGTCGGGATATTTCTGGAACCGCCTCGGGGTTATCCTGAGCCGATGTTCCTGTGCTGGTCATATTTGCGGTGACCCTTGAATGTTCACCATCTTTGACCATCTTCCTCCTTCGTTGGAAACGCCTATGCCTTGGTTTTGGCGTTCCATCGCTGAGTCTTTCAAACACAGATACTCTCTCAGGGACCGCCTTGACACAGTTGCACTCGGACAGTATTGCCCGAATGAGCTTCGAGCAAGGACATTGTGTTTCGAGCCTTCGAGGGCTCCTCTTTCTGGATTTATTCGTACCCCCGGCACGATAGTACAGCTCGTCTGTTTGAAGATCGGAGCAACCTATTGTGTGTTGGCACGATCTCTCAGGTATAACGTTGTCGTCATCAGATGACAACGTTTCCTTCTGAAGAATAATTGTCTTCTTTGGACCATCCAGAGTCACACGGCTCGAAACACGCCTTTGTGGGCGTGAATCTTCAGCGGGCTCTTGCACTTCTATGCGCAAAGTTGTGCGCTTGGGTGCCGCGGTTTTCTCCAAGTGTTGAGGGTTGCGGTGACCCCCAGCGTGTTGCATTGGTTGGGATTTCTTCATTGGTCCCAAGCGTTCCTAAACTGGAGCTTTACCTCGTTCCTTCGGAAGTGGGCCGAGGCACTCCAAAACAGACTTTCTCTTCTGGGACGATCCTGCGGGATCTCCCGGAGCAGTTGTAGAAATTACCGGCTGTTTGGATTGACTTGCCGGAGTTTGAATTTTTGGAGGCTGCGGTTGTCGCTCCTTGGTCTGAATTGTTGCTTCAGACTTTGGCCTCCAAACCTTGCGAGCTGGTGGTGGCTTTTTGACCACCTCATTCTGCAGCTTCCGACGGGTTTCTTCGGCTTTGGCCCGTGCTTGCGCCGACAACGCGCGCTGTTTGCGGATGCGCTCCTCCAGTGTCGAGCGGTTCCGTTTGACACGGACCCACTCCATTGTTGATGGTTTGGAGGAACCACCCTTCACTTGCTGTTGAGGCTGTTTGCCTCGTTTGTTCTTCAGATCCGCATGGTAGCGAACCCCGTCAACGGACTCCATAGCCTTGGCGAATTGCTTCGCGAGGCGTTGACGCTGCCTCTGGCGGGCTCTCTTGGAGAGAGTCACCACGCCTTCAATGGCGGATTTGACCTTCTTTGAGGTCGGTGGGGCCTCACTCAACGCAGCTTCGGCGTCGATTGGGGTGAGGTCGTCGTTGGTGGCTTCAACTTCATCACACCAACGGACTTTTCTCCTGGAGGAGAACTTCTGGAACTTCTTGGACTTGGGGGAGGAGGTAGATCCGGACGAGGACACGTACTCCTCGTACTTTTGTTGGTCGAATTCATACTCGACCTCCTCCACGACCGGGATCGAGATCCGCGGCTGCGACACTCCGATCTCGGCAGCGAGATCGGTGGCTCCCACTGTGGTCGCCAGATTGTTCGCGTGGAAAATTGTGTTCTTCTTCATAGATGATTTCATTACAACTTTGATAACAACTTTATGCGTTTACAAAGATCCGATCTTTTTATAAGAGCCGGTTACAATGAAAATCAAAATAAAGAAATATAAAATTACAATTCTCTCTGAACAAATCATGAGTTTCCTGTTTTATGGTCCCTCGCTTGCGTGGGTTGTTTGCCTGTGCCGGGGTTGATTACCGTGGACCACCGCGCAATCTCGATCCGAACAGATCTACGTGGTATAACGGGTATTATCCCACCAAGGAGATAATAGCCGGGAGGGATCGTTTCACCAAGGAAACGCTCGCTCAAATCTCGGGATCTAAGAACCAAGCTTAGATCCGGAGTAGAATGACGTAGATCTGAGTATCCAAGTCTTCAAGCCTTCACATTTCCGAGTTGAGGTCGTAATCCGGCAGAGTTTCGGCTCTTCAGAAGTTTCAGAAAAAGTCCACTCAAATGAACAACCACCCCCCCTATTTATAGCCTCTCTTCACTGTGCATTCGTGCACAAGAGAGAGGGTGGGGGGGAGTCGGGCCACCTCAGGGTGGCTCGGCTCACGCCGAGCCACCCTGAGGTGGCTCGGCCTTGGCCGAGCCACCCTGGGGTGGCTCGGCCACCGAGCCACCCCGGGTTGGCTCGGTTTAGGCCGAGTCCCCGGGTATGTTCCGTTTTGTCGTTTTCCGGTGTTTTCCGTCTTTTGGTTCTTCGTTTGATTTGTCCGGACTTTGATTTGATAGCCCAGGTCTTTATTTGGCAGTATTCCCGCCTCGGTGTTTGAGTTCAAGTCCGTTTTGTTGTTGGACGACTCGTTAACTTTCCAAACCGTTGGTTTGGTTCCATACGCGAACGTATTCCGTTGCTTGCGTGCCTCATCGCCTCGTCGCTCGAACGTCCGTTGATTTGTCGAATCATCGTGCCGAGCCATGTTAAGGGACCTATAGGCAATTTTATACGCCTACAGTCACAAAACCTGACGAAAGCGTTGCTTATGAACTGTGGACCGTTGTCATGAATGATCCGTCTTGGCACGCCGTGTCGGTATATGACATGGTGTTTGATGAAATTAATGACGTTGTTCGTCTTCACTTCTCTAAGCGGAATCGCTTCAGCCCACTTTGAAAAGTAATCCGTGATTATGAGAATGAATCAATCACCTTTGACAGAAGGGGGAAAAATAGGACCGACAATGTCCATACCCCATGTCTCGAACGGCCAAGATGTGGTTGACGTGTGTAATGTATGGGTCTCGGAATTATAGAAGAATCTTGGTGCTCTTCGGCGGATTGATTCCCTTTCTTTTACATCCTCTGGCAAAATACCATATTGGACGTAGTCAATGATAGGAAAATACCAATCTCGGGACTCAGACCCAATTTGAGTTGAATTCACCTCCTTGGCGCTTATGTTTCTATCATCTTCCTCTTTAATATCCATATTGTATATGGGTATGCAGAGTTGATGCGTTCTTACTGTGACAAGTAGTTCAGTTTCGGGAGGCTGTGCAAGTGATACCGCTAGTGCTGCTAGTGTATCCGCATAAGCGTTCTGGAGACGAGGGATGTATTCAATAAAGAATTCTTCAAAAGAATCTGCCATTTTGATAGCCTCCTGGTAGTACGGTATCAGGTCTTGGTTCCTGACTTCATACTCTCCACGGACTTGGTTGACTATCAATTGAGAATCCCCAAAAGCTTCGAGATATTTGACCCCCAGCTCCTTGGCAAAACTGAGTCCAATGAGAAGCGCGTTGTACTCGGCTACGTTATTGGAACATGGATTAGTCAGTGAATAAGCCCGAGGCATCACATGCTTCCCCGGGGAAACTAAGACAACTCCAACTCTGGAGGAGACTTTAGAACATCCGGGGGTTATTGCCACATTAGCTGCCCTTGAAGCACCATCGAAGTATAGTTGCCATACTTGTTGGTGCGATGTAGTGTTAACCTCGTGGGTTTCATCCGGCAAGTCATCATATACTTCTGCCGTATCCGTTGTCGGGTTTGCCGCCAAAAGATCACAAATTGCTTGTCCTTTGATCGACTTCTGCTGTTTGAAATGCAAATCATATTGGGACAAGAGAAGGGCCCACTTCGCTAACCGCCAATTCATAGAGGCCGGTTGCGTCATAAATACCCGTACTGGATTAACGTTAGAAATGACATAAATCGTCTGTCCAACCAAGTAATGCCGCATCTTTTGCATTGCGAATACCAATGCGAGGCATTCTTTCTCGATCATCGGATATCGAGACTCGGTGCCTACCAAGGTCCGACTTAGGTAATAGACTGCCTGTTCGTGACCGTTATCATCGTCTTGTGCTAGTAAAGCACTTATCGAGTGGTTCATCGCCTTGAGGTAAATCAAGAACGGTTTACCTGATTTTGGTGCAACGAGAACAGGAGGATTCGTCAGATATGTTTTGATATCTTCGAGTGCTTTTTGGCAGGCGTCGTCCCAAATAAATGACACATCTTTCTTGTTTAGCTTAGAGAATGGTTGGCATTTTCCAGAAAGATTTGAGATGAACCGCCGGATGTAAGCTAAACGCCCTTGCAATCCTCTGAGTTCTCTTAGATTTCTAGGGGGTTGCAGTTCATGTATCGCCTTCACCTTATCAGGATCGATATGTATACCTTTAGTGGTGACGACGAATCCAAGGAATTTTCCGCTGGACATTCCAAGGAAGGATTTAGTGGGGTTCATCTTCAATTGATGACTCCGCATGAGATCGAACATCGTCTTCAAGTCCTTGATGTGATCTTCTTTGTTGCGGCTTTTTACAACCAAATCATCAACGTAGCACTCGACTGTTTTCCTGATATGTTCTTGAAAAATCTTAGTCATTGCTCGCTGGTACGTGGCGCCTGCATTCTTTAGACCGAAAGGCATCACCGTGTAGCAAAAGACACCAAGGGGCGTTCTGAACGCTGTATGCTTCTAGTCATCTGGGTGCATCTTGATTTGGTTATATCCTGAAAAGCCATCCATAAAAGACATTCTCTCAAATCCGCACGTATTGTCGATAATGACATCCGTGATTGGGAGAGGAAAGTCGTCTTTTGGACATGCCGTATTCAGGTCCCTGAAGTCGATGCAAATCCTGATTTTACCGTTCGTCTTCATGACTGGAACAATATTGGCTAGCCAGTCTGGATGTTGCTCCTCTCGGATAAATCCTGATTTGATCAATTTCTTAACCTCTGCCTCAATGGCTTCCATAATCTGCGGACGAAACCGTCTTTACTGTTGTTTGATAGGTTTGGCATCCGACTTGATATCGAGGCGGTGCATTGCCACATTGGGGTCGAGCCCTGGCATGTCTTCATAGTTCCAAGCGAAGACGTCAATATATTCCCTGATGAGAGCAATTAATTCCTCCTTCTAATTCGAGGGAAGACTATCGCTGATGAATATAGGCTTTGGGTTGGCCTCGTCGCCCATATTAATTTGGACTATTTTATCTTCAGTGGGGGGTTCCCTCTATTCAAACCTATCACCATACTGCATGTTCAGGTGATGAATCCATGGGTCTTCCCATGTTGGCATTTGATCGTCGTTTTCCATTGTGGATGGATCAGCTGTAGCCATGTTCGTCATTAGGGCTTTGAATACTTCCCCCAGACTTGTATCGGAATCCCATTCTGAGGAATCTGACGGGTACCCATCTTTGTATTGCTTAGATGATTGGTTATTGATTAACCGGCAACATTCGTCTTCTGAAGAAGAGACATACCCTAATCCTCGTCTGAATTTATAATAATCATCCGGTTTTCCTTTTAGTACATATGCCGCTTTGGCTGGAATACGGGGACCTCGATCGAAGTATAAACCTTCTCCGAGTGTGAAATCATATCCTTGTTTTTTCATGAACTTTCGCGCTTCCGGACTATACTTAGATAAATGCAAACCAGGTTTGTCATCATTCTCATCTTCCCTTAAGAAATGATTTGGTAATGAAAAACTCTCTCCTTTACCATAAATCACTTCTTTTTTGCCTCCTATTTTGGCAGGGACGATCAGGGTTGTTCCGAAAGAATGCTGGAGGTGTTTCTTTGCTATATAGGACAATCGAAGCGGCGTATATAAATCGGGATTATTATACAATCCCTTTATTACATCATCAAGAGACAGTGAGTAATCTAAATCGTCATTTATTTCATTATTGGTAAGTTGCCAGTTACAACTGCCATCTGACGATTGTTCATCGTCAAGATTGATTACCAAGGGTACAATATCGTTTAAAACAAAACCTCCATTGTAATCAAGTCCGGCATCGGTATCAGCTTCTTCTCCGCTGTCCGTGCCATGGGCCGATGATTCAGTATCGGATTCGTTACCATAAAGGAGAGAATTAGTGAAATAATTCTCAAACCCTTTGAATGGTTGCTTATCCGCGACCACCGTCCTAACCTTATTATCAGTGTCGACATATTTCAAACACTGATGGAGAGTGGAGGGGATTATAATGTTACTATGGATCCAAGGTCGACCCAATAGTAAGTTATATGAAGTCTCGGCATCAATCACATAACATGTGACTTCCATCTTCAAATCACCCATTTGACATTTTATCCGGATCTTACCCAAGGGTCTTGACCCGCTAGTATCTAATCCATAGATAGCAGTGCCTGTGGACGCCAATTTACTAGTTGGAATGCCGAGGCTATGCATCAAGCGAAGCGGCATAATACTCACAGCGGAACCCGGATCCACTTGGATTCGGTTGACTTCGCTGGAGCCAATGTACCCAATGAAATATGGGGGTCGATCATGGTTCGAATTCTTCGTCTGAATATCCTCTTTGGTGAAGGAAATGCAGGGAAGGTTTTTAGCCGCTATATTACAGTGTTGAATTAACGGTTCTGGCTCTTCAGGTACCGGCTTGATCTGAGTAAGAAACACTTCAGAATTGGCCAAGGCTTCTTGCAAGGCTTCCCTGGTTTCTTTAGACAACCGTAGCAACTCATACAATGTTATCCGTGCTGGAATGTTAGCTAGTTGAGCCATAATATCAAAGATGTGCGGAGGGTTTGAACTTTCCGGTTTATCTCTTCCAATCGGATGATTGAAACGAGACTGCTTCGGATTCTGAACCTCCGGGGGCTTCTTTTCTTTCTGTTTATTAACCGGCTATCGTCGAGCTTCTTCAACCGGTCTAGGAGTCATAATCACACCCAGCTCCGTGAGAGTTCTGGCTGGTCCCAGCTTAGTCACCCCCTGCTCAGCTAACTGATCACTAGGTGATGGATAGTTAAAGTGATACTGATTTCCGCTTCTAGTGGCAAAAACTTCTTGTTCTTCTTCGGAGAGCGGGAAGGTAGGAGCTTCATTACCATCCTTTTCGAAGATCGCGGAAGTAGCATTGCAGGACTTGCCTTTACCCTTTCTGGTCGAGGAAGTCGTCCACTGATCGTCTTCAATAAGATCAGGATGGACCCAGAGGATTTCGCCGTTTGGGGCTGTGTGTGGCATAAGTCCTTTTTGGCATTGTCCATATGGGTCGTCACTCACTATCTTCATTCCTACTTTGGTGATGCGTTCTTGTTCAAACCATGCTGTGGGCACTGATCCAAAGCTAATTGATACTGCATTTGCTCCTACATTCTTGGGCGGCTTCGGGGTTATGACGCCTACATCAATTAACGCCTGGATCTTATCTTTGAGATGATAGCATGACTTTGTAGGGTGATGGACCGCTCTATGGCATGCGCAATACTTTGGATCCGTCACTTTGCTAGCCCCTTCTTGATCCACGATCGACGGTAGCTGGATTTTGTTATTTTCCAACAGGTACTTAAAGATGACGGGAACTTCGTCGTCTTTGAAGGAATACACTTTAGGAAATCTTGGCTCCGAAGATTTCTGCTTCTGAGGCCGTTGTTGCCATTGCGACTGCGATTGTTGTGGTGCTCATTACTGCGGCTGTTGCTGAGGTTGCAATTGGAAAGTTTGATTAGCATCAACTGCATTAGCATGTACCTTACCTTTCCCTCGTTGGAAGAAATTCTGTGTTGGAGCATTCGTCGCCTGTTGGCCTCTCTCCGCCTTCTTCCTTCTGAGGAATCGCTCGGCTTGCTCTCCTCGGACCTTCAAATCCTTCCATGTTTTGGACGTTGCTGTCCTCATTGCTTCCAACACGTCCAATGCGAGATTGTTGTGGCAAGTTTGGAGAATGAACTCCTCAGTGATCGGGTCCCGACAGTTCATCGCCTTGTTCCGGAACCTTTTGACGAAGGTATCAACTAATTCCCCGTCTTTCTGTTTCTCATCAAGCAACGACCCGATGGATATCTCGGTGTCGTCGTCGAAGAAGTTGGTGAGGAATTTAGTCTCCATGTTGTCCCAGCTATTCACACTTCCTGGCTTGAGGCGGCGATACCAATCGAAGGCGGCTCCACGAAGAGTGCTAACGAAGGATCGTACCATCAGAGGCTCATTACCAGAGATAACCCCTAGGTTTGATTTGAAGTAAATCAAATGCTGAGTGGGTGAATCCTTCCCATCAAACGGCGTGAAGTTAATTCGATTGAACTTCACCGAATACGGGATTGATTCCCATTCTCTTGGGTATGGACAAGGAATGCCCGTCTTCTTCATCTCTTGAGCGGAAATCAACGTATTGATTTTGCTCTCGAGGTTTTTAATCTTCAAACATTCACCTGTATTTTCGTTAGCACGATTTTGAGGTGGAAGTGTGGCGTTATGACTAGCATCCTCGATACCACCCCCTACATTGACGGGAGGATTATTGGCATTATGAGCTTCACCCGCACCTGTGTCCTCATCTTCCTGATTAACCTGGTTACGACGACTTGGTTCGCCTTGCTGGTTTGTCAGTGCTTGGATTTGTTGGTCATGCATTTCTCTCATATTCTGCATGGCCATCTGCATTTCGAACCTGAAACTCTCTTGTTGTTTAGCCATGGCTTCTTCGAGCATCTTGGCCACTTATTCCGTACTTATCATAAGTGACTCGCGGCGTTGTCCCTCACTGGATACTGTATTATCTGATGTGACCGCAGAGCTGGCATCCGATTCTTCATCTTCTGAACGTAATCTTGTCCGAATCCTACCATAAGTTACTCGTATGATGGCTCCAGACTGCAGACGGGTTACACGCCGGGGTGCTTCCGGAATCGACTCGGGATTATCCTGTGTCGATGTCCCTTTGCTGGTCATATTAGTGGTGACCCTCAAAAATTCTCCATCCTCAACTACTGTTCTTCTTTGTCAGAAATGCCTAGGCCTTGGTTTTGGCATTTCGGTACTGAGCCTTTCGAAAACCAAAATTCTTTTGGGGACTGTCTTGATGCAGTTGCACTCAGACAATACTGCCCGAATGAGTTTGGAACAGGGGCATTGAGTTTCTAGTTCTCGAGGACTCCTTTTCCTGGTTTTACTCGTACCCCCAACATGATAGTACAACTCGTCGGCTTGAAGGTCGGCGTAACCTATTGTGTGTTGGCATGACTTCTCAGGTATAACGTTATCATCATCAGACGACAATGTTTCCTTCTGAGGGAGAACTGCCTTCTTTGGGCTTTCAAGAGTCACGCGCCTCGAAACATGACTTTGTGGGCATGAGTTCTCAGCGGGCTCCTGGACTTCAATGCGCAAATTGGTGCGCGTAGCTGCTCTGAACTCCTTGTCATGTTGAGGGTGGCGGTGACTCCTAGCATGTTGAGTCGTTCGGGGCTTCTTTATCGGGCCCAAACGTTCTTGAACTGGAGCTTTGCATCCCTCATCGGGAAGTGGACCGAGGCGCTCCAAAACTGACCTCCTTCTTCGGGATAGTTCTGCGGGATCTCCTAGAGTAGCTATTGGAATTACCAGTGATTTAGGTTGGTTCGCCGGAGGTTGAACTTGCGTTGAAGGCTGCAATGATTGTTCCTTAGCCTGAGTTGCCGCTTCAGACTTCGACCTCCATACTTGGCGGATTGGTGCGTGGCGCTTGCGAATGCGCTTTTCACGTGTCGAACGATTCCGTTTGACACGGGTCTATTCGTTCATTGGCGGCTTGGAGAAGCTGCCATTCATCAGTTGTTGAGGCTGTTTGCCTCCCCTGTTCTTTAGATTCGCGTTATAGTGGATCCCATCAGTGGATTCCATTGCCTTCGCGAATTGTCGTGCCAAGCATTGACGTCGCCTCTGGCGGGCTCTCTTTGAAAGAGTCACTACGCCCTCAGTGACGGAGGAGTTGGCAAGAACTGATTTGACCTGGTTGAAGGTCGGTGGAGCTTCACCCGATGCAACTTTGGCATCAATTAGGGTGAGATCTTCGTTGGTATTCTGCACTTCTTCGTACCAACGGACTTTTCTCCTGGAGGAGAACTTCTTAGACTTGAGGGGGGAGGTGGATCCGGACGAGGATGACAAATACTCTGTAGGCATCAAAAATTACCGATAGGTCCCCACGAACAGCTCAGTGTTAGGGAACGACGATGAACGTCACTACCCGGTTCACAAGAGTTCAATCGACGTCGGTGAGCGCCTGAAGCGAATCGACGAGCTACGTGAGCCGACACAATGTCAGAATAACGGGGATACGAACTGACCGAAAACCCCGCGACCACTGCAAAAGGAGCAACGCCCATCGTGTCCCATTCTCCCCACTGATAATCCAACCATCGGGATCGATAGAGCTCTTCGTCAGAATTCCAACGCATCCGAAATCACTCAAATCCGAGTTGGGACGAAAAGTCAACGGCAAACCAACGGCGGAACAACGGCGGACAGTCTCGGACTGAACCGAGGCACCCGCGGTGTCCCGGCGAGGTCGAAACACCCGAGGGGTGTCTTGGCAAAACCAAGACACCCCAGGGGTGTCTCGGCCTGGCCGAGACACCCTAGGGTGTCTCGGC